>CAUYLG010008848.1:0-51662 GCA_963573385.1 Cacajao melanocephalus
TTGCAATCACTGCACTAAGTATTTTAAATGCAATATCCCCCAAAACAGAGATATAGGCCAATGGATCACAACAGAGGTAACACCACACATCTACAATAATCCGATCTTTGACAAACCTGACAAAAACAAGCAATGGAGAAAAGGATTCCCTGTTTAATAAATGGTGTGGGGGAAACTGGCTAGCCATGTGCAGAAAGCAGAAACTGGACCCCTTCCTGACACCTTACACTAAAATTAATTCCAGACAGATTAAAAGACTTAAACATAAGACCTAACACCATAAAAACTCTAGAAGAAAACCTAGGCAAAACCATTCTGGACATAGGTACAGGCAAGGACTTCATGAGCAAAACACCAAAAACATTGGCAACAAATGCCAAAATAGACAAATGGGATCTAATTGAACTCAAGAGCTTCTGCACAGAAAAAGAAACAATCATTAGAGTTAACTGACAACCAACAGAATGGGGAAAAATTTTTGCAATTTACCCATCTGACAAAGGGCTAGCATCCAGAATCTACAAAGAACTAAAAAAGATTTACAAGAAAAAAACAAGCCCATTCAAAACTGGGCAAATGATATGAACAGACACTTTTCAAAAGAAGACATATATGAGGCCAAGAAACATATGAAAAAATGCTCACCATCACTGGTCATTAGAGAAATGCAAATCAAAACTACATTGAGATACTACCATCTCACGCCAGTTAGAATGGCAATCATTAAAAAATCTGGAGACAACAGATGTTGGAGAGGACGTGGATTAATAGGAACACTTTTACACTGTTGGTTGGAGTGTAAACTAGCTCAACCATTGTGGAAGACAGTGTGGCAATTCCTCAAGGACCTATAAATAGAAATTCCATTTGACCCAGCAATCCCATTACTGGGTATATATCCAAAGGATTATAAATCATTCTATTATAAGGACACATGCACACAAATGTTCGTTGCAGCACTGTTTACATTAGCAAAGACTTGGAACCAACGCAAACGCCCATCGATGATAGACTGGACGGGGAAAATGTGGTACATATACACCATGGAATGCTAGGCAGCCATAAAAAACGAGTTCATGTCCTTTGTAGGACATGGATGAACTTAGAAACCATCATTCTCAGCAAACTGACAAAAGAACAGAAAATCAAACACCACATGTTCTCACTCATAGGCAGGTGTTATACAATGAGAACACATGGACACAGGAAGGGGAGCATCACACACTGAGGTCTGTTCGGGGAAACTAGGGGAGCAAAGCGGGGGGATGGGGAGTTGGGGAGGGATAACATGGGGAGAAATGCCAGATATAGGTGATGGGAGGAAGGTAGCAAAGTACACTGCCATGTATGTACCTATGCAACAATCCTGCATGTTCTTCACATGTACCCCAAAACCTAAAATGCAATAAAATATATATATTAAAAAAAGCAGGACTGCGATTCATCCAGAGTCACCTGTGGAGCCACTCAGGCTTTGCTCACAAGTTCTCTAGACACCTCGACAGGAGACATAATGACCTTCTCTGTCTGTGCCTCCTCCCTACGCTATGAACACCCACCGCATGAACCAGCTTAATAAGCTCACCATACCAGCTAGCCTCAGCTTCACCTCCTTATTATCATTGGCTCACCCAATGGATTCCTTGCCAACCCTAAAAATAATCCTACAACCTTCAGACAACAATAATACCTTGAGTTCTCTCCAATCGACTTTGTTTCTGAAACCACAGTGATTAAAAATATTGTTTATGTTTCTGTGAAGTACAGAAGACCAAGAAATGATTTCAGACTGTGGAGGAGGTTGGGAGAGTGAATGAGGATGGAACAGTTCTGACAGTCATTCTTCAACTTAAAAAAATTCTTAAATGCAAATACTTGCTATTGCCATAAGCATACTTTCATATTTTAAAAATAAATATTTAATGTCACTCTTCATGTTTCTCTAGGCAAAATACATTAATTTTATTCTTCACTAATATTTTTCTCCATATTTTAGTTATTCTGATTATTCTCAAGTCAATGTCCATTTTGCAAGTATTAATCTGCAGAAGGAGAACCAAAATTCAAAAGTATTTGAAAACATTCTAGGATTTCTGGAAGGAGTATTGTAAAGACTTTGATGTTACATTCCTATTAACATACCCAGTGTCTGGCAATGTGATGCTAAATCTAAATCAATGAGATTCAAATCATTCTGGCTTTCCATACTACCTTCAGAACTGGTGAGCAGGTGAAAAGTCCTTACCTATTCCTGAGGCTGGTGTGAAGGAGTGGATTCTGTTAACAGCAGCAAAATCTAGAGACTGAAAATACCTGAAGGAAGACTGTCTCATCTCCCAGATGAAAATATCAATTGAATTCTGATCTCCTACAATAATAAAATAAAAGTCAAATTTTAACGCAAAAGTTACAGAAAAACGACAAAATTACAGTAAAACTACAACAAAAATATCAGGAAACAAATTTCCTCAGAATCCATTTAGCATAATAAAAATGTAAGTTAATAGGAAGTACTTCAAAAGTCTTTTCGCATTTACTACATGTCATAAATACATGATTAGCCATTAACCATGATATAATGTTAAAGAACAAGGACAAAATTTTTTATTTTTTAGGAATGTTGCAATTTTACCTGTGAAAGTTCTATTCAGCAGCAAAAAGCAAATTTCTATTCCAAGAATATTTTGAAAGAGTCTTATCAAGTTTCTGAACATTATTTATTAATACTATAAATTATTCATGGCACTTCAAGTAAATACAGGTAAAAAGTTACTTGCTTGCATCATGGGTATAAATATTTATGTATCTTCCAACTTTATCTACCCACTTCCAATTCTGTTTTAATATGACTTTAAGCTAGTAATCAGAACACTACAAGATCAGGGGCATAATATGTAAAATATTTCTCAAAAATCCATTTACAGCTGACAATTAATACTTACCTATTAAGAAATATTCTATGGATTACTAAAAAATTATTATAAGAGCATTTTCATATAAACTATACCATAAGAATGCTACACGATTTCGATAATAACTATATACACATTACAAATACTGTATCTTCTCACCTTGAAGGACATTTTTGGCAAATATTAAGTAAATATCATTGGCTGAAGACAAAGCCTCAACTTGTGTTGTCCCACTGACAGGCATTTCTTGAAAGTTAATAAACTCACTGCCAGACCATCTGAATAAAAGGGAGTTTAGCCTGGCATTAGCCTGGGAAATGGCTAAGAACACAGAGCCTCCCTTGTTGAACAAGGCCAGGGTCAGCACACCTCGGACAGGGAGTTTTTGATGCAACACAAAGCTTCCTCCATTCCATCTGAAGACCTGAAGGAAATGTTGAAATACAAAACCCTTTATGACTAGGTATTTAGCATTTGTGAAAATTTAATCAATATCATATGTTTACTCTCTTGGATCCTTTTATATTTGGTTAAAAAGATACTTTCATAAATAAGAAAATACTAAAACTGATGCTCCCTCGCTGTTCTCTCCCTCATCTAATCTGTGTGTGTGTCTATACACATGAGTACCCACAGAGTGAATGAAAGAGAAGTTATTTGAGAAGAAATCAGTATCAAATGCACATCTGGGCAGGGGTTGGTGACAGCAGGGAAAGGGAAAGCTAAAATCAAAAAAGATACTAAATATGAAAAATTTTAAACTGAGTAAGAAACATTCTAATGTTGCAATATTATTATCAACTGCTTGAGCAACAGAACACAAAAAAACACCTAAATCTTTTTTGTCCCCATGGTGCCAGTCAATGCACACAAGGTTTCAGGGTAGGTGTTCATAAATGCAAAATTAAAATTCAGACCCTACCTGAAGGCAAGCTCGTCAGTGTCACAAAAAACTATACTTATTCAGTCAACAATTAGGAACTTTTGAGCCACAGACATTATGCTAGGAACTATGGATACAGCAGCCTTTCCCTTTATGAATCTTATTAACTATTAGGAAAAGGTAAACAAGAAACATATCAGTAATTGATAACTGAATTGAATAAATGTATGAGTATAAAATGAGTCAAGTATTGAAGATGACAATTAGGATGGTCTGATAGAGAATTATGACAGTATTGGGGAAATCAAGTTAGAAGGAACAACATGACAAAGTCCCTAAGACAGAAAAAGGTTGTCATTATCTGAATAAAGATTGCAAGGAATTTGATAGTGCTGGAAGAATGATGAGAGGTAAGATCATGGAGTACCTTCCATTAGGATGACCATATAATGTATCATCTAAACAGGGATCCTTTAAAGAGTGAAAGGGGCAATATTAATAACAATACCAGAACAATAGGCATAATCCAGTACTTTCCAAGGCAAATCAGGAAATATAGTACCCTATGTTAAGCCAATATTAAGTAATTTAGAATTTCTTCTAAGTATAATTGCAAATCATTGAATAGTTTTTAAATCAGGAATAACATTAGTCAATTAATATTTTCAAAAGATGACTCCCGTTACTCAATGGAGAATGGATCTGAGGAGGTCAAGGAAGTTCAGAGAATGGCTAGGAAGATAATCTAATGGTGTAGAAGAGAAGTAACGGGGAACTGGAGTAGGGAGGGGCAGAGATGAAAAGAAATGTCTTCACTTATTGACACATATAATCAAAAATGATTAACTAGATGTGAAAGAATAAAAAGGAGTACTTACTTTTTAAAAAAGTGAGACCAGCCTGAGAAACATGGTGAAACTCCATTTCTACAAAATACAGAAAAATCAGCCAGATATGGTGGCACATGCCTGTTGTCCCAGCTACCCAGGAGGCTGAGGTAGGAGGATCACCAGGGCCCAGAAGGTCAAGGCTATAGTGAGCTGTGATCAGGTCTCTGCACTCAAGCCTGGGGCACAGAGCCAGACCCCATCTCCCACAAAAAAGTAGTAATCAAGGAAGGAATATTCCAGGATTCTGTCTTAAGCAACTGAGTTCGTAGGGTTGCTATTTCCTGAGATGAAAGCTAACCCTGAAGTCACAAATTTCATAGTGAAAATGAAAGATTCAGTTGGGATATGTTAAATATTATATACCAAAAATATATTTAAGTGAACATGTCAATAGGCAGTTAGATATGCAGGCCTGGAATATAGAGTAAAGGCTACAGATATAATTTAAAAGACACTAGCCTATTGCTGATATTTAAAACCATAGGACTGATAAAAGTATCCAAGTGAGCAAAGAGAAAGAAAAAAGAAATTTGAACTATAAGAAGTGAATCTTTCTGGAAAACTCCAAGACATCTAAGTTTACAAAAGGGAAGAGGAACTGGCAATGGGGACTGAGAAGGATCTCTCTCTCTCTCTCTCTCTCTCTCTCTCTCTCTCTCTCTCTCTCACACACACACACACACACACACACACAGAGAGAAAGAGAGAGAGCGAGAGAGAGAGAGAGAGAAGGAAAATTTGTGTAGTGTCTTAGAAAGCAAGATAAGATTTACATTTGAGGATGAGGTGACTGTCACATGCCAGTGGAATGTATAATCATTATGCAGAAAAACACCCACTGGATTTGGTAACCCAGTTGTGAACATGAGGAATTAAAGACAAGGCAAGTAGATAATTCTTTCAGGATATCTTACTATAGCAGGAAGAAAGGAAATGAAACGAAAAAATGAGATTAGGAGAGGAATTTCTTTTTAAGCTGGATGAACCTACAACATTTCCACTGATTGTAACAATCCAATAGAGAGAGATAGGTGCCAGACATGGAGAGAATAGCTAAACCTTATCAAGGCAAGATGGGCACCTATGTGAGAGGCCTGACTTTTTTAGAAAGGACACTTTCCCCATCGTAACAGGACCAAGGAATAAAGCTGGGTTTCAAGTGGGTTTTCGAATTTGGTGTTGGGAAAATGAATAATACCTCTTTTGGTAGCTTTCATTTCAACAAGGCAATTATCTGAAAATGGAAATGTGAAGCATGTATAAAGTTTGAGGAGTGACAAAAGTTATCAAATAAGCACAACTAGGATTATAAAATCTAGTTTACTAAAGAAATGTGGGATTTCTACGGTAATACTGAATGCCCATGTGGCAATGCTAACCATGAATTTTCAGTGATACTCTCTGTCTGGCTGTGTGATTTTTCTCCATCATCTTTTACAATTCAGTTAAAGTCTAATTAAATGTTCCCATTTACTATTACATTATCCTTGGCTCTTAAAGACAATATAATATTTTATGACTCTGGTGTTTAAAAATTAACTTTTAACTAACCAGTCTTTACATTCTACTTTACCACAATCAAATTATTGTTTTCTTTTATACTAAACCAGCAGACTGTACCTTTGGTAAATTTCAATTACAATGTTAAAAAGAAAAGCAAAAAAAAAAAAAACCCACTTCATTTTAAAAGTATCAAACCTGAGTTAATTCGGAATCATCTGTTTGACTTGCAATGATTAAATAATCTTGGCTGTCTGAAGTAAAATATCTTACTTGAGAAGTTTCCAAAATAATAATTGTTTGTACCTGCAAGGAGGACGGAGAGCGGGAATGAGAACTGAAAGGAGACTTTACCTAAGAAAGCCACTGAACACACTAACAGCACAAGTTAGGATCTGAAGTGCAAGACTTAAAAAATTCTAATCCCAAGGTATGCGTACCTAAGTGTCATTTTAAAGAGACAAAAATATCCCCAGATGTTTGCTAAAATGTATATCAACTCACAAAAAAATTTCTTTTCACATTAACACAGAACATACATTATCTTCCAATTTGAACAGTCTTACAAATCTTAATTTCTTTTAAAGAAAGCAATCTATTTAAAACGAAAATTTTTTTACCAGGAATAATTTAAGTCCAGATGTGAATGTATATACACTATTAAGAGAAGGCTTTTCTTCATTTCTTTCTTCATAAGTAATCACAAAGTAGGGAGAAAAACCAATATTAAAGGCCTCACAAGTTTTAGGATTGTCTATATTTAAATCCTAGAAAATAAGGAATAAGAATGACAGTAATTCATGATACATCTAAAATTTATCTGCACATTTTATTTTTGTACTATAAAAAATACTGATTTACCTCAACTGGAATAAAAATCCCTTGCCATCGGTAAACAGTAACAGATGATTTTCTTAACATTATACCATATATTAAATTTTCCAAAGTAAAGAAACACCAGCCAGAAGCTGATTCATTCAGAAAACTTTGAAATATGGAAAATACAGCATCCATTCCCCCTGAAAAACACAAATCATTATTTCCTAGTTTATTATTTCTTCAAAAACTTATCTAATTTATTGTTTAAACAATGAGACCAGTGCATTTGTGACTACAAATGAAGATCCTTTCATGGTGTGTGTGTATGAGTGTGAAAAGAAAGAAAAGACAGAAGCAAGAGAACTTTAAAATAACTACAAATAATGAATTTGTACTAAAAATAAGAAATGTTTTAAATTCTTATTTAAAAACCAAGAAAATTTATTAATGCTCTGCTTTATACCTACACAAATTTTCCCATGGTATATTTAGAAATAAATATTAAATGTGGCTATGTGGCTGGGCATGGTGGCTCACACTTCTAATCCCAGAATTTTGAGAGGCCAAGGTAGGTGAACCACTTGAGGTCAGGAGTTCGAGACCAAACTGGCCAACATGGTGAAACCCCCGACTCTACTAAAAATACAAAAATCAGCTGGCGTGGTGGCATGTGCCTGTAATACTAGCTATTTGGATGGCTGAAAATTGCTTGAACCCGGGAGGTGGAGGTTGTAGTGGGCTGAGATAGTGCCACTACACTCCAGCCTGGGTGACAGGGCCAGACCCTGGCTCAAAAACTAAATAAATAAATAACAACTGTATATTTTAAAGGGAAATATGCAGAACATGACTTTTATCAACTTCTGTAAAGTTGATAAAAACGTAACTGAGAAATTTTAAAATAATAAATACCCTTTATAGAAACATGCTAAATATTTGGTTTAAAATTTTTCACTATTTGAAATTATGCCATCAAATTTTTCACTTTACATTTTATAGGTTTTAAGAATGTCAAGCAGACTCACATGTTTCAAATGGCTGTCAAGGTTTTATCAAACTGCTACAACTGGTACATGTTTTAAAATTCCATACTCCAAAAAAAAAAGACAAAAATAAAAATCCCCTAACTAATGAAGAGTAACTATTTAAAACATTACATATGATCTCTTAACATGGCTGCTTCACCCAAAACATTAAGTTCTTTTTAAATTTTGGTTCATGGTGTGAACGTGATGGAGCAAGAACAAATATCGAGGTTGAAACCTAAGCTCCCTATAAATGACTGGTCATTTTTAGATTACCAGTTCAAGAGAATTTGTCAATGCCTTATATGTAATATCCAATAGCAACTTCCTTTCCCAAAAATCCAGTATTTTAAATTCTTACGTTGCTCCCTTTTAAAGGTATACTGCAGATTTTTCATTAAGTGTCCCAAATGATCCCGACATATGGACAAATCTTTCTCTACGATAATTCAGGAAGAACACAAATGAAGAATAAGCAATGACTGCTGACAATTAAGAATCTCCAACATATGCTCTTATAAGTACTTTCAAAATACACATGCCAAATCCAAGCAGTAATGAAGAAATCTAAATTAGAAACCATAATCTTTCTTTTTTGGATCCCATCTCTACTTGTTTTCTAGATAACCATACCACTATTAATTATCTCTTTTTTCTTCTAAATATTTATCTACCTTTTCCATCCAACCTCCACATGCTTGGGTCCTTCCAAACTAAACATGCAAAAAACCTTCTGAATGCCACACCACACCACTACTACCTTCTCCAGGTCCTATCTTCCTAGCCAAACTTATTGAAATGGTTGCATATATTTGAGGTCTCAATTCTTTTACCTCCACTCAAAATGGTATTCAGTTCCCATATTTCTATACAAATAGCCCTTCCTATGGTCATTAATGCCCTCTATGTTGCCAACTATCATGGTCATTTTTCAGGTTCTCATTTTACTGGACTTCTCACCAGGAGTTGACACCGTTTACTTCTCTTAAAGCACTCTTCCGCTGGTGTCTGCAATCCTATTTTCTCCTGAGTTTCTTATCAGGTCCTCTAAGACTCCTTTGCTAGGCCATCATCCCATATCCTCAGCAATTGAACTTGAACCTTCTTATAGTTCAGTCTACAGGGTCCTCTTCCCTTCTCCATCTTCAGCCTTTCTTTTCAGATTATTACATCAATTTCCATGACTTCAAATATAACATATATAGCTAAAGTTCCCAGGTTTCTCTCTCATGCAGAGAGCTTTTTTGAGTCTACAGAAATTTATTCTCAAAAGTAACTCAAACTCAAAATGTGTTAAACCACATTTATTTTACTCTCCTTACCAAAATACATCTATTCTTTTTTTGGAATTCCATCTTAGTGAATAGCACGAACCTCTCTTCCCATCCAACTGCATAAGCTAGGAACCTGAGTAATCTCTGGTACTTCCTTCTCTCTCACCCTCACAGCCAATTCAACACCTAGTCTAAGTTATCATCATCTTGCCTCCTCGTATCTTCACTTATCTTCTGTGCCAACCCATTATTTACATGGCACCGTGAATAATATCTCCAAAATCCAAATATAATTATACCACACCACATTACATATGGTAACTCTGCTCCATTCCTAAACCACTGAATGGCTTTCTGTTAACACTATTAGAAAGACTGGCAAGTATAAAATATTCCTTAAGTTCTTGAACGACCTGGTCTTCTCCAGCTATCTAAGCTCAGCATTCCTCCTTATTTCTATACCTACTATCCACTCAAGTTCTTCATTTATGTGTGTTTTTTCTGCCTCAGATTTCTGCCTTCACAGCTTCCCACTTTCAACTCCATGTTCTTCCAACCCAGTTCTTTACATAATCAATCTCTACTCATCATTCAGTCTTAGTTCAAAGATCAATACTCCTTGAAAGCATTCCCCTACATTCTTTCAGCACTTAGAACTTCTCCTTTGAAGCATTTATTAAAGTTTAAAGTATATATTGATTTTGACTTACTTGATTCATTTCTATCACTCCCTAAATTCTAAGACCCATGAGTTCAGTGCCATGCCTGGCATGTGACAAGCACTCAGTACATATTTATAGATGCAACAAAAGAATGAGATTATCTGTTTTCCATTTTCAAAGGATCAATAACATACAATTCATGGGAAAAAATATAAATCTTATACATGCAATATTTCTTGTTTACAGAATTTTGTTTTCATAAGAAATGAAACGTACTCATGCCAAAGGCTGTTTCAGATACTGTCTCCCACTGCACACTCACAGCCAAATCAATGCCATTAGTGCGAGATACATTTAAATACACGGTCCTATTGGCTTCTTCAATGTCTATGGAGGTGGCCCTAAAAGAAATACATGGATTGTGGAAAGCAGAAAAAGTATAAATTCTACATATTTAAAATATATATCATATTGCTAGCATATACTTAATACACTTTTAAATTTATACAATCCAAGATGAGATCCTAAGAAAATACTGAAAATCAGTTACTTAAATAACTTCACTCTATATATTCTAAAAAAGAAATAAAATAGTCATTCTTATGTTTCTTCACACATGTATCAAACATATTTTGTAGAAAAAAATAAGTCAGGAAATTATCAGCCTATTAATGAAACTAGCTCTATTAAAATATTTTTATGGTATAAAAAATAAGTATCTGTCAGCTTCCAGAAGAAATTTTAAAACCAAAATCACGTTAATACATGTTTGAAGAGTCATTCGTTTGGTTTGACCTGCTAAGTCTACTTTATATTATTTCTCGCTTTTTATTATTTTTAAAAACACAAAATAGTACAGACATTTATCTGAAAGTGTGAACTCTGAGAAAATAAGAATTCTAATAACACCATTACACAGGGTGTGTTTAAGTTTTTGATACTCCCCGTTAGGAGACTAATTGGTCTCTTTAGATCTATCTTTTCTAGAGTTCATTTAAAAAATCCCTTTTAAAATAATCAGACATCAATTTCCTTATGCATTTTCTTATGTCAAAAAATATTCCCTACTTATAGCTTCAGAAGTGGTAATTTCCTTATGAATAAACAATACCTGTTTTCAACTGCAGAGATACTGAATAGCCCCAAAGGGGCCTGGTTTTGCAAAACTGTTATCAGGGTTTGAACATGCTCCCCTAGTCGAGCACCTCCAGTTGGATTAAACAAGGTGCAAACAAAATACTCATCCATTTCTGGTTCTGTATCTAACATGGCAGATATGTGTAGGGCCTGAAAACAAAATCAAAAGATAATGTTACTAGAATACAGCATTTTTTGTAACACGCATATAGAGAAATCAACTAAACATTTCTGACAACAGAATAACATGTTTTGAAAAATATCATCTTATTTTTTACTTAATACTGATTCCTGTAATGTGATGGTTACCACTGTTTCATGTTACTACCTTTAGGGTTTTCAACTTTGTGATATATTGCACTGAAGTGTCCAAAAAAATATCTAGAGCATTTAAAAATAACATTGACTTAAAAATTAAATTTATGTCTTCATTTTTGTGAACTTTTTGTCCTGCTCTGGCTACATAACTTCATTAATCTCATTCTAATCTAGGGTTCACTGTTAAAAAACAGTTGCAGTCATAGCAGGCACAAATTAGAAACAACCCGAATGTTCATCAGTGGGAGAACAGACAAACAACAGTGGTCTATTTTGCAAAATGCTACTCAGTGATTAAAAAAACGTCCAACTACTGATACATGCAACCACACAGACTTAAAAATTATATTGAGTGAAATCAGCCAGACACAAGAGTACACGCTACATGATTCTATTTACGTGAAGCTCAAGAACCAGCAAAATTAGTCTTCAATGATAGAAATCAGAAAGTAGTTTCCTCTGGAAAGGGGAAAAGACAAGGGGAATCTTCTAGGTGATGATAATGGTAAATATTTTTATTTATTTACTTATGAAACAGAGTCTCACTCTGTCACCCAGGCAGGAGTGATAGAAATCAGAAAGTAGTTTCCTGGAAAGGGGAAGAGACAGGGGAAATCTTCTGGGTGATGATAATGTTAAATACATACATACATACATATATACATACATTTATTTATTTATTAATTAATGAGACAGAGTCTTGCTCTTTCACCCAGGCTGGAGTGCAGTGGCACTCTGTTCACTGCAACCCCTGCCTCCCATGTTCAAATGATTCTCCTGCCTCAGCCTCCTGAGAACTGGGATTACAGGCACGTACCATCACACCAGGCTAATTTTTGTATTTTTAGTAGAGGTAGGGTTTCACTGTGTTGGCCAGGCTGGTCTCAAACTCCTGACTTCAAGTGATCCACTCACCTTGGCCTTCCAAAGTGCTGGGATTACAGGTGTGAGTCACTACACCGGGCCTTAATGTTAAATATTTCAATCTGAGTGGTAGTTACATGTGTGTATGTATATATCTTTAAAGTAATTACGCCATATACTTAAGATTGGTGTATTTTACTGTTTATACCTCAAAATAAAAACTTTTTGGAATAAAAGTAGTTTTGTTGGTTAAAAAATTTATTTAATTGGCTCTAACATTTAATTTGCCTGACAAAAAGATATATATACTGTGAAAAAGGAGACTTTTATGAAAAAAAAGCCATAAAAAACTAAAACAAACAAAAACAAATTCAAGAAAAATTTTAAAAGATGAAAAAAATCATAAACAAAGCAACAGAAAATTAATAAAATATTTCAAATTTGAATTTTACATATATTTCAAGATTTAAATGTAAGAGACTTTGGACAAGCCAATTAAGGTTTTAAATTTCCAAAATATGAAAAAAAAAACCATGAAAATGAATATGCATTTGCAAATGTGAAGTTACACAAACTGATCATGAAAAATATAATTATTAGATGGACTGTTTTAGATAAAATAGCTTTAAATATATTATTTTTGATTTATTATACTTCATATAGCTGGCTTGAAAAATGACTAAAGCTAACATAATTAGCTAGTTTAAACTTAAACTGTTTTAAAAAATAAAGTTTAGTAGCAGGAACAGAAAATTGTTAATATATAGAAAAAGAGGTTTTGGAAGGTAAACTCAGTATAGATCATATTCATAATTAATCTCAAATCCACCATTTTTTCTCCAATAAACTATTCCTGTTCTCAAACAAGCAGTCTGAAGTAGGCAGTTACATTTTGTTAAAGGGAAATGATTGGCTGGGACTTAATGGTTACAAAAATTGGCCTGGGTTTTCTTTTACGTGGTTTATATACAATATAAAGTGACATATGCAATTTAAATGTGCTGAAAATTTAAAATAGCAATACATATATTTTCTTTATTATTTGCATATTATTCTAGCTTACTAATAGTATAATTTTCCAGTTGCACTTTATACAGAGTAAATGGAACTATAGCACTTGTCACATAGTAATTGAATCATGTCTTTATCACCTAAGCTGGAAGTATTGCTTTTTTCATTCTAGGACTTGAGTACTCGTCTAAGAGAAATTCGTTTTGCAAATATTAAAAGATAAATTTCCATTCTCATTACAACTTCTTACTGTACCTTGAATCGAACACCTTCTTCTAAAACAATATAGCCTTTGGAAGGAGTCAGATCTTTAGATTCATTTGAGGAATTCACTTCTGTCACAATGAACTGAACTGTCACTGTTCCAAACAATCCTTGTACAGGTTCCCGAACAATGTACAATACTGCAACACTGTCCTGGACGTAGAGAGCTGTTGGCTCTCTTAGGAAAAAGTGCTTACTGTTGTTAAATGATAATACTCCGGGGCCATCATCGTTAGCAAGGACAATAATTAAGGCTGCAAAATAAAAAGATTAAAGCAATAAATAAAAATAGGTTATAAATGCTGCAAAAAGAGCAGATTTCTAATTGAAAACTAGGCCAATTCTTTACCTAAGGTGATTGTTTTAAGATGATCTTTAAAATGACAGAATTTTTTTAAGCATTTAATAAAATTCCATATTCATTCATGTAAGTACCGCGCGCTAACTGGAGCTCTCATATTCATTTATGATAGAAAAATACTCAGTAGTCTTGGGATAAAAGGCAGCTTCCTTAACCTGATGAAGCAATAGCTCTCAGAAGTCAACATCAATCAAACTTAATACTGAAACATTAGCAGCATTCCCACTAAAAACAGTAACAAAATAATGTCTATCATGATTGCTACTATTTCCCAGTGTCACAGGGCTATCAGGTAGATAACACCTGTAAAAGTAGTGAAAAGAGTTAGAACTGTCACTATTTTCTAGATGATATGATTGTCTACTAAGAAAATGCAAAAGAAAATATTAGAACTATAGTAAGAATACAAAGCAAGCTGAGTCACAAATCAAGAGTGTTCTATTTTTTACTGTCACTAATATTAATAACTAATAATTGCAGCAACTAATACTATTAAGAACTTACTAATTGCTTAACCTATATTAACTCTTTTAATTCTCACAATAACCCTATGATGTTGATTCTATCATTATTCTTATTTTTACAGAACCTATGATTGAAGCACAAACAGGTAATTTGAAGAAGTTTACAAGCTAGGAAGTGGCAGAGCTGGTGCACAAGGTCAGGAAGTCCACTTCAGATCATACATTCTTAAAGTCTATTATAATACCTCTATAGATCAGCTATCACTATCTAAAGAAAAAAAGTAGACCTTATTCACAATAGCAACAATACTTAAAAATTAGCCTAATGTAAAAACTATAAAATCTATATGAAGAAAATCACACCTATATCCCCTTCACCCACCTAAAGTCACCTGCAGCAGTTTCTATTTGCCCAATGGTCTCTCTCTACCTGAAGATAGCATCAGCCCATGCAGGAGTAAGGTCAGAACTGTTGTAAATTTAACACTCAAAAGCAACTCTCAAATGATTAGAAATAGGAGCTGGTGAATGAACAGCCCAGATTTCCTTCCTTCTCATGGGACAGTCCTAAGCTTCATTCAACCTCGTGTCTAAGAGGGACCCCAGCAAGACAGACCATCAGTTGCCCACAGCAGTACTGCTCATTAGAACATCACCTTTCAGCTTTCCTCTCTCTCTTTCACCTCCTCGTTTCTCATCAGGCCTCCAGAGATCGCCTCTCAAACTAAAGCCTTGTCCAAATCCTTGTCTCACAGTTTGCTTTTGAGAGGACACAAGCGAAGGCAATGGTATATAAGATCTAAATTACTGGAGAGCGAGTTTACATTTCCAAATCAGAAAACTCAATATTATAGTGATGTCAAATCCATCCAAATTAATCCAAAATTTTAATTCCCCAACCAAAATAGTTTGTTTTATAGATCTCAGCTTGAATCTAATGTTCATATGAAAGAGACTTTTTAAAGGAACAGGTGAGATAATTTAGAGAAAGAAAATGCAAATTTTGGGCTTGAAAAACTAGCAAAATGTACTTCAAAGTCAGGATAAATAAAATAGTATGCTATTAGCACATGAATAGGCAAATAGAACAAAACAGAGTCCAAGAAAACAATTGGTAGATGGATAGAAAAAAGGAAAAAAAGAAAGATAAATACTTTATGTTGAAAATTAATGACTAACGGATGTTTCATTCTCTATATAATATTAGGGTATTGTTTTATACATTTTAGAAGAAAAATGAAGTTGTATCCTTGCCTCACACACTACTAATGAATAAATTCTTTATATGTTCAATAATGTAAATATAAATCAAAATTATGAAAATAGTATATAGTAAAATATTTTATAGCATTTGGCTGAAAAGGCCTAAGTAAATGGATTTAAAAGCATATCAGAAAATACCTAATATTTTAAAATTTTAAAAATTTTCATAATAAGAGACAATATAATAAAAGGAAAAAGACTAGGAGAAATATCTGTCATTTATTTAAGAGGCTAAGGGTTGAATTCAAAATAAATGACTATTCCTACAAACCAATAAAGCAAAAAACCAAAATAAAGTACATAAGGGATACAAAAATCAGAATCCAAAGAAAAACAACAAAAAAAACAACCCACAATAACCAGTGTCAAACTCACTAACAGGAAAATGAAAGAAAAAATGCACAATAATGCATAATACAACCACATATTTTTCAGTCATTAGAAATGGCATATAAAAATTTAAAGACTAAAGAAATTGCTGGTGAGGATATGGAGAAACTATTGTATATGTACACACTGGAGTGTAACTAACACAGAAGGCAGTGGCTGAGTCCTTTCCATTCAACATGCATTGTACTCAACAGATAATCTTAACTATCCACATATACGAAGATTTATATACAAGAATATTTATTTAAAGTTTATAAGGGTTTGGAAATAGTCTCTAAGTCAATCAATGGGACATGGTTTAAGAAATGACCAACTGTCAAAGCACTTATTTCTCTAAGGAATTTTTTAATCTTTAAAAATAGAAAATTACAAGTATAAAGTAACCTTGAAAGAGCCCAACAATATATTTATTTCTCCTACTCATGGAGGTGGGCATGTAACCTACATGATTTCAATCAGATTTATATGAGGACCTTGTAGGAATGCTTGAACTTGAATACTCTGTCTTCCTGTTATATGAAATGCAGAAGACTGATCCTGACCACCATCTTATGACAATGAATAACATTAGCCTTGCAATGAAGCTAATATTCCAAAAAGCAAAGAAGAGACAGAAAACCCCGGGATCTTTGGCAGCGTTAAGTCCTGCTCCCACCTCCTCTAAAGCCATATGTCTCTGTACCCTCAGGTTAAATAAACCAATAATTATATGTATATAAATCCATTTCCATTGGGTTTTCTGTTATTTATATATACACTATTCTCAACCAACACATGGTATTCATTCACACAACCCTTTTACCAACCTACTCTGTTCTACAGGAAAATGATTTGATCTCAAACATATACCCTTTGAATTTGAAACAACAGCCACAGCCTCAAAAAAAAAAAAAAAAAAAGCTTCTGGGGACTTAGAAATATCAATGTATTTTATCAATATAGCAAGAAAGTAAAAATCAATTCTTGGGTTTCTCAGAATTATTTCATATTTTCTACCACAAATAAAATTTTTCCATAAAGGCCAATAATTTGGGAAGGCAAATGTTCATTAAATTAAAAATTAAAAAAAAAAAAAAAAACTTTGGTCCGGTTCTTTCTTGGACTTGAGGATTGTACATGGTAGGTATTTGGATTGTTAATCTTGTTGCTTACCTGGAAAGATCACTAGCAATAGTTTTTCCAAGGTTTTAAATATCTGTTTTGGGGAAATAGCATTCAGAAGTACTGATTGATTCATATATTGATAAGAATTGAGAATGGCCAGGTGTGGTGGCTCACACCTATAATCCCACCACTTTGGAAGACCAAGGTGGGTGGATCACTTGAGGCTAGGAGTTCAAGACCAGCCTGGCCAACATGGCGAAACCCCAACTCTACTAAAAGTACAAAAATTAGCCAGGTGGGATAACACACACCTGTAATCCAGATACTGGGGAGGCTGAGGCATGAGAATCACTTGAACTTGGGAGGTAGAGGTTGCAGTGAGCTGAGATTATGCCATTGCACTCCAGCCTGGGTGACAAAGTGAGACCTCATCTCAAAAAAAAGAGAGAGAGAAAAGAAAAAAGAATCATACACAGAATTCCATCCACAAGATCAGTCTTCCACAAACATGGTACAACTTGCTTAAATCTTTAGTCTTGTCTTATCAGTTTAGCCTAGAACAAAAATTTACTTTTCCAACTTTCTATATTCATTTAGTTTTTTTTACTCAAAAAAAACTTTAATTTTTTAAAACTTTAATTTCAAAAATTGATTTGAAAAGATCTCTACACTGGGAAAAATTACTTTCTTTTAAACAGAAACCATATTCCCATGCCCTCTTGGAAGCTTTTATCAAAAACACAAACAACTTTATACACTTTGCATATAGAATTGTTTCTCTTATAGCTGGTAGTTGTTTGGATTTTTTTTGAGACAGAGTTTTTCTCTTGTCCCCCAGGTTGGAGTGCAGTGGTGCAATCTTGGTTCACTGCAACCTCAGCCTCCTGAGTTCAAGTGATTCTCCTGCCTCAGCCTCCCGAGTAGCTGGGATTACAGGTGCCTGCCACCACACCTAACTTTCTGTATTCTTAGTAGAGACAGGGTTTTGCCATGTTGGGCAGGCTGGTCTCGAACTCCTGACCTTAGGTGATCCAGTCGCCTCGCCCTCCCAAAGTAATGGCATTACAGGCATGAGCCACCATGCCCGGTCATAGCTAGTAGTTTTAATTACATACATTAATTATAATGTTACTTCTTAGTAACTCTTACTCTTAGTGAAAAATTGAGGAAGTAACTAACTCTAATTAAGCACCAGATACAGAGTCCAAGACAAAGGACAATGCCTGGAGCTAAGGTTCATCATACCCTAAAGTCTCAAATCTAAAAACATAGTTTATAGACAAGTGTCAAAAATTGTCATAAAAACACATTTTATGATCTTAAAACATCTAGCAGAAATAATATCTGAACAGTAGGCCAACAGATTCAGACAAAATGTCTAAATTAAATTCTGAAGAGGTTTCTATTTTATTTCACCAATAATTTTTAAATTATCTTTATTTGTTAAAGATTACTAAAGTCACATGAACTAAAAGGTGTTTGAGTAAGATTTCTATTTCTCTCATAAAATATTTAAGTGTTTAGTTTTTCTTTAAGCCAATTAACTAGAGCTGTTTCACATATTTTGGTAATGAAACATCACATACACGTAACACATATAAACATTGGGGAGAAATGCCAGATATAGGTGATGGGGAGGAAGGCAGCAAATCACACTGCCATGTGTGTACCTATGCAACAATCTCACGTGTTCTTCACATGTACCCCAAAACCTAAAATGCAAAAAAAAAAAAAAAAAAAAAAATAAAAATAAAATGATCAAAATAAATAAATAAATAAAAATCATATTTATGTGATCCGTGTTCCTCCTAATGCAAAGAAAATTCGTACTATTAATAAAAATATAAAAACATTTAAGGGCTAAAGCCCCAAAAGTTCTGCTATGATTTTGTTTTTATCTTTCAGAGAGTGATTATCATCATGGAAGCTCTAGCATAACATAAACACAAATGCATATACCCTTGACCTGGTAATTCTGCTTCTGGAAATTTATCTTGAGGCCCACCCGCACTCTACAAATTAATGCGTATTCAATGTTATGTATATACTGTAGCACTGTTTATAAGAGCAAAAGACTGGAAACAGCCTAAATTTCCATCTATAAGAGACTAATTAAATAAATTAAGGTAGATTCCTAAAATGGAATATTATGTGGCTGTTAATAAAAGAGACAGGGAAAGAGAGAAAAAGAGAAAACTTCCTACATTCAAAGTAATAGAAAACTCTCCAAGATACAATTTTAAGGAAAAAAAAAATCAAAGTCTAGAAGACTATAGAGGAGGCTACCTTTGGTGTAAAACAGTTGAAAATTATAAACATATTCATGTTTATAAAAAATTTTAGGAGGCTGTAAAAAAACAAAGGGAAAGAGATAAGAATAGGAGCTGGGACACAGTTTGAGTAAGATGCATGGCAGGCATATATCTTTACATGCTTTTATTTAAAAATATTGAACCATGTGTACATAGTATCTATTTTAAAAATTTGATTTTAGAATACAAGCAAGAAAACAAGAAACTGCAAGCCTAAAAAGAGCATGTACTCAGAAAAAGATACTAATACATGGAGATAATGGCAAGGTAGCTCATAGTGTTTTCTCTATCACATTATACAAATAAGCCATCAATTACTGGATTTATAATTAAAAATGAGTCTATTTGAAATACCATATTATAAAAAACTATTAATTGAATTTTTAAAGTGACAGTAATTGATGATTTAACATTTTAGAGATACAGTCACATCACATGTGAAATGCAGTCATCTGTATAAAAATGTCATGATTACCTTTATCATTTCTTCTTCTCCAGCTGTTTTACTTTTTGCTTCTATGTCCCCTGCTTCATTACATCTAATAAAGCAGCTATTTGAGGCCAATAAAGCCATTTTCCCCTAAGTGAAACGAAATAACAAAATAGAGCCATGAGAATATTTGTGGAAGAAACGTTGTTTAAAGTGAATTAATTTTTCTTTCCTGATTTAAAAATCAAGGAAAAGAACTTAGAGAAAACCTGAACAACATAAAAGAACATATAGAAAAGGAAACCAAAATCACCTACCATTTTAAAATTCAAAGATTACCACAATAAACATTTTTAGTGTATTTAGGACGAAATTCTAATTAGGTGAAGTAGGATCGCTTCCTTTCTAAAAAATCTACTGAAACTATAACTGATTTAGTTCAGTTTGAAAAATTAACTTTAAAGACAAGAACATAATTACTACTGCATAATACTTTATTAAAATATTAGCATTTAAAGGAAAATTTATGTTCCTCATAATTAGAAAACATGAAAAAATATATAGGATGCCTTTGGTGTCTTTAAATTTAAGAATCAATGTCTGAGGGACTTTTGCGTGTGAAAATAAATATTCGTATACTTTTTTAGTTGTTTAATGTTTGATGTATTACACTGCTTTCTATTAAAGCTTTAAAAACTAATTATCTTGTATATCTAAAGCTGGGTTATAAATTTGGTTAACTTAATTCCCTTAACAAATATAATTTTAATTATAACTTGTATTTGGTTGATTCTTTTGGAAAACTTAAAATACTGTAACATTCAGACAAAATATTTACAAATACAATTACAAAATACGTTAACCTTACATCACATCCAGTTAAAAAAGTGCTGATAATGTGAATTTCTTAGTCAAGGTGGCAAGCGCTGGTTGTCTCTCATCTGAATGGCTCCTGGTGAGCCCTGGAACATGACTGTATGGCCCAAGGCGATTTAAACCTGTGCTGCAGATTATTCAGCTGAGTCCCTTTTTGAAATAGAGTTTTAAGTGCCTCTTTCATTTAAATTTAAATTTTGGAAACTTAGCGTCCTTCCAAAAAATCAAATGAAATGAGCTTTCCTAAAGTGTTGTATTATTAGTACTATCTAACTCATCATCCTGGCCTTATGATATATTGGCCTTTTCTACTGGCATATTTTTATTCCAAGTATCTCATCCTAACTAGTAGGATCATCTCAAAGGGGTTGCAACACATTAGTGGGTCATGAAATCAATTTAGTGGTTCCTGAACGGTATTGGGAAACAAAAAATACACACGGAGGAAAGGATAAAAGAGTAAGAAATATCAAGGTGCATAACACATGGATAAGTAAGAATTGTTAATTGTGTGCTGGCCTGCAATGTAAAAATGCATTTCTCAATGGGTTGGGGTCAAAATAGTTTCAAAGTCACTGACTTAAGATTTTACACTAGGGGATAAGGAAATGAGTCTAAATGAGTACCTCTTTTGAGGGGGATGTTTGTTCAATTTGTCATCTTGGAAAACGCTCATGAGTTCCTATTTTCAATTCATTATTGTAGACTACCAAAGCTGCTACTCAAGGCTGAGCTTACCTTCCATTTGGCTGTTTCGTGGTGCCCCACTGGTCCTTACTGCTTTGATATAGTTATCTACTTTTTAAAGACTATTTAACACTCACATATTTTTGTTCAATCTTTACTTCTTACACAAACAGAAAAAGCAAATTATACATTCTGTATCAACAAAGATTTTTATTTTTTTTTGAGACGGAGTTTCGCTTGTTTCCCAGGCTGGAGTGCAATGGCGCGATTTCGGCTCACCGCAATCTCCTGGCTCCTGGATTCAAGTGATTCACCTGCCTCAGCCTCCCAAGTAGCTGGGATTACAGGCATGTGCCACCACACCTAGCTAATTTTGTATTTTTAGTAGAGACGTGGTTTCTCCATGTTGGTCAGGCTGGTCTCGAACTCCCGACCTCACGTGATCCACCCACCTTGGCCTCCCAAAGTGTGGGGATTACAGGTGTGAGCCACTGCACCTGGCCATCAACAAAGATTTGACAAAACATCCATATCCTACAGCTGCCTACTTACTACAATTAAGAATTAATATCTTTTTTTCTTCTTTTATAGTAAAACTATTTTTTGTTACACTATTTTAAGCTTATGAAGTGGAAGTCTTTTAGAGATAATTTACTTCAATGAGTTGTTATTATTTATTTTATACACAAATTGTCACAACTTGGTCTTAGCTTGCTCCATTGTTCGCATACAGTCTCTAATGTTTCTGAAAGCATCCGCGATTTCTGCTACGAAGAAGATACTTAGGAACTATTCTGGTTTCCTACCCTGAGACCTAAAATTGACTGGTTCTTTAATGGAAGTGAGATCCACATCTAGGAACTAAAGGTATACAGAAATAATCGTGGGCAAAAGTACTAATGCTATTTTTGTTGCACTATTGTTTGAGATCTCTTTAAGGCTATACGTTCTTACTGATTTTTTTTTCCAATTTAATGCATTACACTATTGCATCCTACTTTTTCTTTTTAAATATATTACCATTGATAGTCACAGATCTTCTGTTAAACTGACAGGAATTTTTTATAAACAGTAACAGCACTTACATTTTGAAAGACTGGTTCCCATTGTTCTCTTGGTCCAATTGCATCTGAACGCCCAACTACAAGCCCATCTGAATTTATACCAAGATACTTCCCATAGCCAGATTTCAGGGCAATTCTGTACATTAATAAGACAGATAAAAGTTAAAAACTGAGAGAAAGAAGATTAATTAGAGAACACCAAAACAGGACATGTGTATGTGTGGGGGTGTGTACATATCTAAAATTTCAGACTGGACAAATTCTAGGTATTCAAAAGCTGCATGTGGCTGAGTGGTGACTCACTCCTATAATCTCAGTGCTTTGTGAGGCCAAAGGGAAAACTGCTTGAGGTAAGAAGTTCAAGATCAGCCTGGACAACTAGTGAGACCCCATCTCTATAGAAAATTAAAAATATTAGCTGGGCATGGTGGTGTGCACATAATACCAGCTACTTGGGAGGCTGACGAAGGAGGATCACTTGAGCCCAGAGGTTTGAGGTTATGGTGAGCTACTATCACACCACTGCATGCCCACGTGGGTGACAGAGTGAGATTGTCTCTTAAAAAAAAAATAAAAATAAAAAAGCTACATGTGAGACTAGTTGCTGCCATATTGGACAGTGCAGTTATATATTTACAGCTTTATGTTTTACTTATTTAATATAAACATTATATCTTACATATTACATAGCAAACATTTTCCCAATTCATCATTCTTCAATTACACCTTTTTAGTTAGAATGTTCAATAATAAATTATTAAAATTTACTTTTTCTGTTTTTAAATAGTTCTATTTACATCTGTACATAAAACCGCTGATTTAGCCTTAAAAAAAATCATAAAAAGGAAATAATTGGATAGAAGGGTATAAAGTTATGTCATTGAACTGTTTTCCAGAAAATGCTGTTTCAATTTACACTCTTACCTCAAATTAAGAGAGTATGTTTTGTATCATGGATTTGTTTAAACAATATGACTTTTTAAAAAAACTTCAACCTGATACGGAAAAACCAGTATCCTATTAATTTGCATTTTAGTAATAAACTAGACTAACAATTGTTTTTACTTTTCTTTCCTTTTTAGTTTTTAGATTATTTCATTATATCCCTCGTGCATTTTTCTATTGAGGTCTTATTGTTTGCAAGTTTTCTACTGGGGTCTGACGGGGTGCTATGAATTCTGTACATACTTATGAAGAGTAAGAACTCACTGCCTATTAAGGTTATTGCAAAAATTCCTCCATTTGTCAGTTCTATTGAATTTTTTTCTTCCTCTGCTTTTATTCTTTGTCTTTTACTATACATCAGACTTTCAAAGGAAGTACAGAAATACTCGTCTTAATGTGATTTTTTAAAATCATAATTTCTAATCTTTTACCTTACTGAGAATCTCCTGGGATGCCAGAATTGACTTTTACTCCTTTATATGTTAATGATAATATAACAGAAATCATTATCATATTGATGCAACCAATTACTAAAATACCATAAACTCACTTTCAGTATCTTCTACCCAAAGAATCATTCTATACTTTTGCACAATGTGAGAATAAAAAAGGTTACCTTATAAAATGACTGTAAAAATAGTGCGTAAAAATATTCTTTTGGTTGTTATGATTTTGTAATATTTTTTGCTGGTTTCAACAATATCCGTTTGTCTCTGGACTTCCGAGCAGTGAGTTTAAATATAGCAACAGTGAACCAGGTTTTGTACTGTTTGATCTCTTTTTTAATCTATTTGGTCTGTGAAATTATTAATCTTCATTTTTTAACTTACGTAGTTTTTTCCCAGCCTACCATTACATATTGATAGGCAATCTATGAAAAGTAGATCACAGAATCTACTTTTCAAAGAAGTTATTTTGTTTTTTATATCAAAATTACTCTGTGGGCTTAAGTAAGACAGATATAACATTTTTAATAAATAAAATTAAATTTTTAAAATAACTGGTTACTAACTATAGTACAACATAAGCTCACCTGGAATCAGACAACTTGACAGCCGTAAACTGCTCTGGAGGACTAGGGCCCTCATCAACTATTGGAGAAAAAAACATTTGAGAATAAATTTGACATTTGCTATAAATAGAGATATAAAGACATTATTTTGTTTTTAAAAAATGTAGTTTTCTTCTGCAATTAAATGTAAGAATATTCAGATATTCTGATGTCACTGTAATACTGTATCCTTGGAATCAAGATCTATTTAACTTATTTCAACCATAGTGCTAACTGTTATATACTGAATATATAAGCAGACAGGCTGTCCTAATGCTTATTTATTAACTTCCAAGATATCTTCTCTATGTTTTAAAATACAGTCATAAATAAGCACTTTAAAAAGCTAAATGTTTTCATTTATTCAAGGGGCAGCCATGCTGACCAACTGATACCACTTTTTATCTTCTAATTACTTCATATCTCATTAGTGCTTTCTCTAATGGGCTAAAAAAAATGAGACAACTTCAAATTGTTAAATACACCCAGGTTAGTTTTGGCAACAGGTCTGAATAAAAAAGAAATTCAAACATTTTGACTCAAGCAGATTTTCTTTTTCCTTCCACTTACTATTTTAATTATTCATGTTGTTTTGACTTCCAAAGAGACTCTTCTGGAACTATACAGAATGTTTTCAAATGCTTATATTAGAAAGAGGGACTTGCCAGTGGCTGTAAATACCAAGGAAGGACAAAAAAATGGATGAGTCAAATGCAATGGCTCCATTCCTTCGGAAAATGTTTGACACTAGTTAGAGTTTAGCCTAAGTGAATGTCATAAAATCTACACTTGTGGCAGTCTCTTCCCTTCCAGACACAAACCTTCTTTGTGTGGAGCTCCCAGTGTAAAAAGACCATTGTCGAGTGCATGTATATAGGTTCCCTTATCCATTTCAATGGCTATGGTTCCTGAAATTTCACCAAAGTTTGTTACTGTCCACCAGATTCCTAAAAAGTAAAATCAATATTTAAACTTTACATTTTAGTTTTGAAAGACTTCTTTTTTTGTTATTATAACTTAGTTTTAAAAACTTTTTATTTTGCAGTTATAAGAAATAATACAAAAATCTCACATATCCTTTACTCACTTTCTCTCGATGACATCTTGCATAACTATCATACACTGTTAGAATTAGGAAATTGACATTGATAAAACCCATGAACCGTACTCAGATTTCACCAGTTTTACATGCACTTGCTTGCACATATGCACACAGATTCATGTGACTACCAGCAGTCAGGATTCGGTTCTTCTTAAAATACAAAAAAATGCAACACACAGCCGGGCATGTGGTGCATGCTCTAACCCCAGTTACTCTACTCGGGGAGCTGGGGTAAGAGGGTCACTTGAGTTCAGGAGGTCATTATAGTGGGCTATTATGATCATGCCGCTGCACTCTAGCCTGAGTAACAGAGCAAGGTCCTGTCTCAAAAAAAAACCAAACCCAAAACAAAACTAAACAAAAAGGCAATGTGTGAAGGTACAAACCCATTAGAATAGCTAAAAAAAAAAAAAAAAAAAAAAAATGCTGGGCAGAATGTGGAGAAACTGAAACCCTATGCAATGCTGGTGGGAAGGTAAAATGGTGCATGTATTTAAATGCCACTGAGGTGTACACTTAAAAACAGAAAAACTGGCAAATTTTATATTCTGTATATTTTACTCCCCCCCATACACACAAAACCAATGGAAAGAAAATTAACCAAAATTAAAATTTCAGCTAAAGACTATTAGCAATAAAACTAATGAGCAAGTTAGATGATTATCTGAGTTGTCTTATAGCTACAATTGTTTTCAGTAAAAAAAAATGCTTTATTCAGAATCATTATGAGCAGTTATCATTAGCAAGTCTTTCTTACAAATGCAATATTTAATGATCTTAAATTATTTGTATTTTGTATGTTCCATGTCAGGTTGACCAAGTACACTTAATATTAAATTAAAACATTTAAATATCTCATTAATGTTTTGCAAATGAAGAAGAAATTTCTGGCAGAAAAGCTCCTCAAAACTTTCACACTGTCAAAGTAGGGAAATGATATAATAACATTACTTATAAAACTGTGAACTGAAAAAGAAATTACTTTGAGCAGATGCCAGTATTTCTTCTCAATGAGATTTCAAAGAATAAGAAAGCTAAACATAGTATCATCAAGAATTAAATGTGAGCTATTCTGCCTACCTTCTGCAAGTGGCCTACATTCAACCCTCAGAAGTATACTTGTATGTTTAATGACTAAAGTAACATAACATTTACCCGTGCCACTGTGGGGGTTTTAGCTGTGAAAAAGCAGTGGATACTAAGAACAGTGGGGACTGAAGTTGTCTATCTCTAAGTCAGATTATTGCTCAAGCTGTCTATATGCTGCAGATGCCTAAGCTGAATCTGAGAATGCGTTCTAAAATATTACTTGCTATTTAGACACATGCTTAAAGTTATTTCCTCTTAAACCTTAGGCAGATGGTCAAATATTCCTGCTGTGTTGTCTCACAATGCGTAACAAAGCTTTTCACATATTATACTTTTTTACTTAATCGTTTAGAATATAAACTCTGTGGGAGTAGGAACCAGATTTATGTTTACATAAGTCTGGCATGCCTGTAATCCCAGCACTTCGAGAGGCTGAGGCAGGAGGACCACTTAAGCCAGGCAGTTCAAGACCAGCCTAGGCAATAAAGAGACACCCCCATCTCTACAAAAAATAAAGAAATTAGCTGGGTATGGTGGTACAAACCTGTGGTCCCAGCTACTTGGGAGTCTGAGGTGAGAGGACTGCTTGAGCCTGGGAAGTCAAGGCTGCACTGAGCCATGATCACACCACTGCACTCCAGCCCAAGCAACAAGGCGAGACCCTCTGCCTCCCCTCCTTCCCCGAAAAAAAGCCAAATGGCTGGGTGTACCAGTGTCACAGCTGATAAGATAGTACCATGGCACCCTACTTCTAGCATGAAGGCTCTGTGACAGCTCACCTCACCTTCTGACTGACCTAGTGCTTCTGAGCTAAGGGCCCCCTTTAATCTTCTGTGTTTGTTAAGTGCTTGGCACAAAGGGATGATGTATCTTAGATTTGGAAATGGAATTTTCCTCCCCAGTCTTACTGTAGTGTAAGTACCCTTCATAGACCTTCTATTAACCCAGAGCTTACTTAGTTTTAGTTGCTGGGTAAATAAAATATGTGTTTTGCAAACTTCGATATTATAAATTCAATTGCTTTTGAATCAAGTAGAGCTGAGTGAAACTCTTTCCTTACAGAGATGTTCTTTTATTAATGTCACATTTGGTATTTTTCATGTGAAAGAGAGAATTTCTTTCATCCTACTTACCAATCCCTTCAGATCCTTGTGAGGACCCAACAGAACAGCTTTAAAAAATTAAAAGGTTTTTTTCTTGAGATGGAGCCTCGCTCTGTCGCCCAGGCTGGAGTGCAATGGTGCAATCATGGCTCACTGCAACCTCCACCTTCCGAGTTCAACTGATTCTCCTGCTTCAGCCTCCCGAGAGGTTGAAATTACAAGTGCCTACCACCATGTCTGGCTAATTTATGTATTTTTAGTAGAGACGGGGTTTTGCCATGTTGGTTAGGCTGTTCTCGAACTCCTGACCTCAGGTGATCCGCCCTCCTCGGACTTTCAAAGTTCTGGGATTATAGGCGCACTGCACCGGCCCAAAAGGTTTTTTTTCTTTCCTTTTAAAAATAGGCACAAGCTTACTTATATGGCAAGTTTGGAAAATCCACAATGCAAAAGAAGGTGGAAGGACGAAGAGAAAAAGACACAGAAGGACTTCCTCTTCCACCCAAGATGAAATGGGAGGTCCTAGACTTGCCCTCCCACCATGACCAATGAGAAAAATGGATAGAATATGTGAAAAAACTGTTTTCAGGGATTGGAACACAGGCAGAACAGGAAGGCGATCTTTGAGACCAGGAAAAAACAGGAGGCAAATCTCAGCTGCACTTCTGTTTTCTGTTCAATGGGAGTTTCCTGACCACTTGGAGAGAGGTAGAGACCTCCAAGAACGAGGCAATCTCACTTAGCTGAGAGTCTTGCAGTGCTAAAATGTTAGAGGAGTTTATAGAGGGAACTACACAGAGGTAAGGACTAAAAAGAGTATGCAAAAGTTCTCTGCAGATCTGTGGCCAAGGCCTGGGAGAGTGCACGCAGGAGGCAGACTCCACACGGCCTCTGCAGAGTGGCTGGCGCTGCTGAGGGCTGACTGGAGATGCCCAGAGATCACACAATTTTGGGACACAACAGAGTGGAGAAAACTCACCAAGTATACCTAGCACATGTGGTTGAGGTCCATGAGGATGAACCTTTCCTAGAGTAAGAGTCACAGTCTAAGTCTACAGACAAAATCCTAATAAATAAGAACAAACAAAGCCCCAGGCTTGAAAGGAGCAAACGGATGGTGAAATAATTTAACTAGACAAGACATTTACCAGAAATGAAAACTATTCAAGTAGACAGATCTAGAATTACAGCTGCAGATTTTAACATAACTCTCAATACATTGCAGGATTAGTCAAAAATCAGTAAGGACACAGAAGATTTGCATAGTCAGGAGCTCCACCAGTTGATCTAACTGATATCTGAAGACCGAATGGGCTGGGCGAGGTGGCTCATGACTGCAATCCTAGCACTTTGGGAGGCCGAGGTGGACAGGTCACCTGAGGTCAGGAGCTTGAGACCAGGCTGGTCAACATGATGAATCCCTGTCTTTACTAAAAATGCAAAAAAAAAAAAAAAAAGAAAATTAGCTAGGCATGGTGATGTGTCCTTGTAATCCCTGCTACTTGGGAGGCTGAGGCAGGAGAATCACTTGAACCTGGGAGGTGGAGGTTGCAGTGTGCTGAGATTGTGCCACTGCACTCCAGCCTGCTGGGCAACAGAGCAAGAATCCATCTCCAGAAAAAAAAAAAAAACACTGAACCAACATCTGCAGAAGACACATTCTCTTCAAGTGTGTACATGGAAATTCACCAAGAAAGTATGTTCTCCAACCATACTATAAATGAATTAGAAATCAGCAACACGAACACACTTTTAAATAACTCATGAGTCCAAGAAAAGAAAAACCACAAGAGAAACTAGATAATATTTTGAATGGAACGAAAACGAAAACACAATGTGATGACTTTAGCTAAAACTAAAGTGGAATGAAAAGTCCTAACTCCTTTCCTAAGAAGCTATAAAACAAGAGCAAAGTAAACTGAAAATAAGTTAAAGGAAGGAAAAAATAAAGACTGAAAATAAATGGAATAGAAAATGAAAAAAACAGAAAATAAAAAATACTGAAACAGGCTTGCCCAACATAAGGGCTGCATTTGGCCCAGGAAAGCTTTGAATGCAACTCAACACAAATCCATAAACTTTCTTAAAACATTATGAGATTTTTGTTTGTTTGTTTTTGGCTCATCAGCTTATCATTAGTGTACTTTATGTGTGGCCCAAGACAATTCTTCTTCCATTGTGGCCCAGGGAAGCCAAAAGACTGAATATCCCTGTACTAAAAGATCATTAATAATCTAAAATAAATGCTCTTATAAAGATAAACAAACTGGTAAACCTCCAGCTAGACTGACTGATCCAGGAAAAAATAACAAAAACACAAATTACCAATACAAAGAGACTGCAACACAGATTCTACAGACTTTAAAAGGATATGAAAGGAATATTCTGAACAATTTTATGCCAATAAATTCAACAACTCAGATGAAATAAATTAAAAGACACAAATTACCAAAACTGACACAACAGAAAAATCTGAAAATATCTATTAAAACAATTTTAATTTTCCCAGTTGGGCACGGTGGCTCATGCCTGTAATCCCAGCACTTTGGGAGGCCAAGGCAAAAAGATCACGAGGTCAAGAGATCGAAACCAGCCTGGTCAATGTGGTGAAACCTTGTCTCTAGTAAAAATACAAAAATTAGCCGGGTGTGGTGGCATGCACCTATAATCCCAGCTACTCAGGAGGGTGAGCTTGCAGTGAGCCAAGACTGCGCCACTGCACTCCAGCCTGGGCGACAGAGTGAGACTCCATCTCAAAAAAAATAAATAACTTGAGGATAACTTACAGGCATTAAAGTAAAAAGAAAAAAAAGAAAAATAAATAAAATAATTAATTTTACCACAAAAAACTAAAACCAAACCAAAGAAACCCTCTAGGTCCAGATGACTTCACTGGTGAATTCTAACACACATGTAAAGAAGAACTCTTACCCATTTTACGCAACAGCTATTTCCAAAAACAGGGAAGGAGAGAGTACTTCCCATCTCCTTTTATGACACCCAATATCATCTTGATAACAAAATCAAATAAAGACATTACAAGAAAAGGAAACAAAAAATCGAGTATCTCCCATCAACACCAATATAGATATCTTAAAAAACAAACAAAAAACAACAAGAAAAACACCTAGAAATCAAGTCTAGCATTATCCCAAAGTACAATGCACCACAACAAAAGTGGGGTTTATCTTAGGGATGTAAAGTTAGTTTAAAGTTGAAAATGAAACCTATGTAATTCACTGGCAGAACGACGAAAGCTGTATAATCATCTCAACAGATATAGAAAGAGGCATCTGATAGCATTAAAAACCATTATGACAGAAACTCCCAAGAAACAAAGTTTAAAAGGAATATCCTCATTTTGATAAAGGGTATCTCTGCAGATCCTACAGACATCATACCATATGGTGGACTACTGAAAGCTTTCTGCCTAAGCTTGTAAAAAAGGCAATTATGCCCATTCTCATGAATTCTTTTCAACACTATGGAGGTCCTGGACAGTATAATAAAGCAATAAAAAGACAGACAAGACATAAGGATTAGAAAGAAAGAAGTGCAATAGAGAAAACATAATTGCAAATTTCTTAGTTTTTTATATAAACAAACAACTAGAAGTAATTAGAGAATTTAACATCTCAGACTACAAGGTCACTATACAAAAATCAATTGTATGTCTACATACTGACAGCAAACAATTGGAAAATCAAATTCAAAAGTTCTACCGACAGTAGTGTAAAATTATAAAGTACTTAAGAATAAATTTTTAAACAAACATGCAAGACCACTACATTAAAAGCTATGAAATATTGAGACCCAATATTGTTAAGATGTTGCTTCTCCCCTAAATGATCTGTACTGAACACAATTCTCTGAGAAAATCCAACAGGCTTCGTTGTAGAAATTAGTAAGTTAACAGTTAATAAGTACAAACTTAGAGGACTTATACTACCTGATCTCAAGACTTCATGAAATTATAGCAATCAAAAGAAATACATCAAAGGAAAAACAGATAAATATATCAATAGAACAGAGTCCAGAAATAGACCAACACATAGATAGTTAATTGATTTTTTATGAAGATACCAAAGTGGATTAATGGAAAAAGGAAACAACAGTGGTGCTGGAACAACTGGTTATCAATGTTAAAAAAAAAAAAGTAAACCTTGAAACCTAACCCATACCATACCAAAATAATTTGAGATGAATGACAGATTTAACGTAAAAACTAAAACTATGATGCCTCTAAAGAAAACGCAGAATATTTTTCTGACTTTGGGGTAAGCAAAGATCTCTTAGATCAGAAAGATAAAGCAGTGACATGCCTGTAATCCCAGCACTTTGGGAGGCTGAGGTGGCCAGATCACAAGGTCAGGGGATCAAGACCATCCTGGCCAACATGGTGAAACCTCATCTCTATTCAAAATACAAAAATTAGCTGGGTGTGGTGGCGTGCACCTGTAGTCCCAGCTACTCGGGAGGCTGAGGCAGGAGAACTGCTTGAATCCAGGAGGCAGAAGTTACAATGAGCCCAGATCGCACTACTGCACTCCAGCCTGGCGACAGAGCGAGACTCCGTCTCAAAAAATAAACAAACAAACAAACAAACATAGCTTTATAAAAATAAACACTTCTGCACATCCAAAAACCACCATTAAGAAACTGAAAAGTAAAACTCAGATTGAGAAAAAAGACTGATAACACCAGCAACTCTTGGCAAGGATGTAACTGGAGCAGTAATTCATTTTTGGTGGGAGGATAAAATGATACAACCAGTTTACAAAATTCCTGGCAGTTTCTTACAGAGTTAAACATTCACCTATCCTTTGACACAGCAATTCCATATCTACATATCTACCCTATTTACCCTAATTTTAGAATTGTTGATTTGCCATTTGAAAAACCATGATTCTTCCATAATATTAGCTTTATGACATTCCATATTTTATATATTTTTAAAGTTGCCATAATTTATGAAAATTCAAAATGTAACTTGCTAAGTTTTAAAAGAGAAAAAAAAAGTACTGTAAATTACGGAAAGTACTAAACGGAGAATAAGCTAGTTAAGTGTGTTTGGGTTTATTTATTATACAGTTTATTTCTAGTATCAATTAGAGGCTACCCTGATGTTGTATTTAAAATTTTCATTCATTTCAGAGTTCATGACGTAATGATTTTTCCTATGAAAATACTTTAAGAGACAACTGACTTCTACAATTAAAATATATACATGTTCAAAGAAAATGATTTTTAAAATATACTTAGTTGAATAACATTTACATTAGGCCTTTAAAATTACGTATCAGAATCTCTGGCTATTAAGCAGTGTAATGGTACCTACTAAGTCAGAGTTATAATCCTTCTCTCCTGTGCTTTGTTCTGATAATGAAGTAAAGGCATCAGTAGCATCTACCGTGCTATAGAATAAGTTGAATTTACAACTGTAGGCAACATTTAAGCACTTTAAGACAAATATGAATACGTCATAAATTTCTAAGAAAATATTTTCAATGAGATCCCAAAAAACATTAACTTTTTTCAGAATACAGCACTGAAAACTGACTCACCAACAATATCAAGCTGGGTTTCTTCATCATCTTCTCTTTTTCTCTTCTCTTTGCTCTTTTTCTTCTTACTGTGGACATAACTTATATAGATGAGTTTAAGTATATTGATTTGGATGGTAAATAAATATCACAAGATTGAAGCTTAGAAGTCTTTTAAACTGTTTCATTTATAAATTATTGATTTAGGATGACTTACATTGCTATGCCCTCTTAAATACAGTACTAAGAAGTTGCTTCAGACTTTATACATACTATGTTGGAGTTTAAAGCAGACTGTGGAGCCAGACTGCCAGACTTTAAATCTTGTTTTTGTCACTTCTTAGCTCTGTGATTTTTGGAAAAGGTACTGAATCTCTCCATAAGTCAGTTTCCCCACTTATAAAATTAGGATCATAACTTAACGTAACTCTTAAGGTTATTGTGAGGAGTAAGAGCTAATATGTGCCTTCACACATTGCTGGTAGAAACAGAAAACAGTTTGGGGTTCCTCAAAAGTTAAAGAGTTACTATATGACCCAGGAATTCTACTCCTAAGTATCTATACCCAAGGGAAATGAAAACATATGCCCCCAAAATACTTACATAATAATATTACTAGCATTATTCACAATAGCCAAAAAGTCGAAACAACTCAAATGTTCATCAACTGGTGAATGGATAAACAAAACGTGTCACATCCGTACAATGGAATATTACACAGCCATAAAAAGGAACAAGTGCTACAACATAGATGAACCTCAAGAATGTTTTAAGTCAAAGAAACCAGATACAAGAAGCCACATATTCTATATCTTTCTTATGAAATATTCAGAATAGGAAATTTTATATAGACAGTACATTAGTGGTTGCCAAGGACTGGGTGAAGGGGAGGATAAGATGTGACTGCTTTAATGGGTAGGAGGAGGTTTCCTTCTGGAATGATGAAAATGCTGAGCAACTGTATAGTGAAACCTCTTGAATATATATTAAAAATCACTGATTGTACCAAAGGGTAAATTTTATAATTATGAGTTACATCTCAATAAAAAAGAAAAAACCAAGGGCGATTTGAAAAAAGTCAATGTGCAAAGTGCCTATAACAATTTCTTGGCACACTGAAAGCGCTATATAAGCATTAACTATGATTACTACTATACGATCATTACGATAAATGCACCCTTGTCTGCATTTTCATCATAGTTTTCAGAAGATAACTCTCCTCTCCTCCCAAGGAATTCATAGAGTAAAAATCTAGTATTCATTCAGGATAAATTTGCCATTTATTCTAGCATCTTCATGAGGCCAGACTCCTAGGCAGAGTTCTCAAGGGCAGTGGCTTCAGCTCACTCCTTGATACTTTTTTTCCATGACGCCTAAAAGTACCAAAAACTCGCTTATCACGGAGACCAGGAGGAAATGCTCAAATTTGTATGCACAGTCAACGTCTGGCAAATTTGCCAGTTAAAAAAAAAAGCAGGGATATGAGTGCACAGGTATTTTTCCCTAAAAACCTAATAAATTACCACAACCACCTCCTCTTCGAATTTGCCTCAATTTATCTACTGCATATATCTTCTCTCATTTAATCCTGTCTTCTAAAGGTATAATCTTCTAAAAGTATAAATGTGTAAACGGAGGCTCAAAGATATTTGATAACTTAAAAAATGAGTAAATGGAAGTCCAGACATATTAACCAATGTGCCATAAATTACAAAATTAGTAAATGATAGAGTGCAGGTTCGAGCCCATATCCCTATCAAAGCCCATATACACCTCAACCACTGTGTGATTCATCCTGGTTTCACTCTACGTATTAAGTTAGAAAATGTTAATCAAGAATTCTTCTAGAGAGAAAAGAGACGACGGTGAAAAGTATAATCCCTAATAAAGGAACTTATCATAGTGAACTACGAGATAGACTAAAGCAGACCCACCAGGCAGAGGCCTGGAGCGATGCCTCAGGGGACCCACACTCGAGGCTATGGGTCACCCGCCCCTCTACCCTGTTTCCAGGGTCGTCCGCGCGGGAGGCTGCCTCTCTCTGCACAGACGCCAGGAACCGCGGCCCAGCCTCCGTCCAACCCGGATAGGGTCCAGGGCGAAGCCTGGGAGGCCACAGAGCCGGCCCTCCACGCCACGGCTTCCACCGGACTCGCGGGGTGCAGTGCGGTTCTAAAAGAACTGAGGAGGCTCCAGCCCGAGCTGCAGGGCTCACCTCTTCGCCTTGGTTCCCTTGAGCACGAGCTTGGTAGACTTCACGTAAGAGTACTCGGCCATGACTCCGGGAGACTTCTGCACTGAGAGGCTGAAGCCGGCTCAGGACGAGTATCTGACACGGAGCAGGTGGCCAGGGAGGAGCAGAAGCGGTGGTGAAGTAAACGCTCCCTGACTACGTACGAAAGAGTACGAGCAGAGGCGTGTCTCCAGAATCCGCCATCGTCTTCACCCGAACGCAGTACGGCTGAGAGTTCCGCTTCCGGGTTTCGGGGCGGGGGGGGCGCTACGGCGGCCGCAGAGGGCCGAAAGGTGTCCGCGCGCAGCTGCTCCCTGAGCATTCGCGCCTCCTGGAGGGGATGAAAGCCCGCCCGAGGCACCGGTGCCTGCAGTGACTGGGCTGCCGCGCGCGCTGTGCAACCGCCTACCGCTAGGGCTGCGGGCTGGCCACAGTTCTTATTACCTGAAATAGAATTAAGCGCCACGTCGGGGGCAGCGGACGTCGCGAGTGCTGTGGGAATTTGGGCGGAGGTGAAGAGTGACAGACCCGGGGTCAGGAGAAGCCTCACCGTGCAGGCGGCGTCTGAGGAGGGTCTTGAACGCCCCTCAAGTTTCTACCCGACAGAGATGGAGGAAGCAGCACGGCAGAGGCGTGGAGCGGCCGCGCGGCGCTGGTGTGAGGAGCTGCGAGCAGGCCAGGCCTGTAAAGCAGACTGATGGGAACCAGGATAGAGAAGGCCAGTCGGTGTCCTGTGGTCGCTGAAGAATTTGAAAGAAATCAGTAAACGGGAGAGGTCCAGTCGGAGAGAATGGGACGAAGCGAGTAGCGTCCACAGTGACTCCTCCGCAGCGGTGGGTGTTAGTAATTGCGTTGGCGACACCAACCCCCCCCACCTCCCCACCCCCCTTACTAAAGCAAAGTAAAACAATTTATTTTGACAAGTAATACTGTATTCTCCCAGCTTTATGGTGGCAAACTTTAGGCTTAACATCTTAATCATCAGAAAAATGCAAATCAAAACCAAAGCAGGATAGATACCATCTCACACCAGTGAGAATAGCTACTATTAAAAAGTGAAAAAACCACAGATGTTGGGAGGCTGTGGAAAAAAGGCAACATTTACACATAATTTGTGTGAATGTAAATTAGTTCAGCTACTGTTCAAAGCAGTTTGGAAATTTCTCAAAGAATTTAAAATAGAACTACCATTCAAGCCAACAATTCCATTACTGGTATATAACCAAAAGAAAAATTATTCTACCAAAAAGACACCTGCACTTAAATGTTCATCACATTACTATTTGCAATAGCAAAGACATGGAATCACCCTAGGTGCCCGTAAACAGTGGATTGGATATATAAAATGTGGTACATACACACTGTATGTAATTTATAGAGAAAAGAGATTTAATTGGCTCACAGCTCTGCAGGCTGCGTGGGAAATACGGTGATTGCATCTGCTTGGCTTCTGGGGAGACCTCAGGGAGCTTTTACTCATGATGGAAGGCAAAGAAGGAGCAGGCACATCACATGGCCAGAGTAGGAGCAAAGACAATGGGGGAGGAGGTAGGTGCCACACACACTTATACAACCAAATCTTGAAAGAATTCACTCTCACAAGGATGGTATCAGGCCATGAGAGATCCATCCCCATGACCCAGATACCTCCTATCAGGCCCCACCTCCAACACTGAGGATTACATTACACCATGAGATTTAGAAGGGCCACGTTCCAAACCATTTCATACATCATGCTATACTATGCAGCCATAAAAATAACAAAATCTTCTACTTTGAAGCAACATGGTTGCAGCCGGAGGCCATTATCTTAAGTGAATTAATGGAAGAACATAAAACTAAATACCACATGATCTCACTTATAAGTGGGAGCTAAACACTAGGTACTCATAAATATAAAGATGGAAAGAATACACACCAGGGACTACTAGAGGGGAGGAGGAAGACAAGGTTTGACAAACTAACGATTGGGTATTATGCTCATGTATTAGTCTGTTCTCATACTGCTATATACAACTACCTGAGACTGGGTAATTTATAAAGAAAAGAGGTTTAATTGACTCACAGGCTGTACAGGAAGCATGGCTGGAGGCCTCAGGAAATTTACAATCATGGCAGAAGGTGAAGGGAGAAGCAAGGCATGTCCTACCATGGTGGCAGAAGAGCAAGTGAGCCAGGGGGGATGTACCACATGTTTAAACCATCAGATCTCATGAGAACTCACTCATCATCATGAGAACAGCAAGGAGGAAATATGCCCTCATGAGTTAATCACCTCCCACCAGGTCCTTCTCCCTACATTGGGAATTACAATTTAACATGAGATTTGAGTGAGGACACAGACTCAAAACATATCAACTCAGTATCTGGGTGATGGGATCATTCATACCCCAAAACTCAGCATCATGAGATATACCCATATAACAAACTGGCACATGTGCCCCTGAATGTAAAAGAAAAGTTAAAATTATTTTCAAAATAAAAATAATAAATGAATAAATAAATAGGATAAGATTAAATTAAAATTTTGAATTAAAAAAATAAATTTGAGAGTAATTTCAGCTTGACAGCAGAAGGTATGTAAACGGAAACAGTGAGGTCTGTAGGGTTCAGATCAATTGCACTATCTGTACTAAGTTGATATCCTGTTGTTTGGATGAAAAGAGGTGAAACATAGATCTAACATGAAAAAATAGGCAAATTTTTATGATAGCAAAAAGAAGAATGGAAGAAATAGGACTGAGGTTATAGTGATTGCTAGATATTAATAGACGACTGAGTCAAAAGCCTCTGGTTGCATAAAATATTGATTAATTTTGTTTTATTCTAGTAAAACAACAAAATCCTATGCCCTGCCCCCATAAAACAATCTTTTAGCCCTGTAATTATCTTTATTCCTAGCACCATTCCATTCATTAAATAGTGTATGGGGTGATTAATAACTGAATTATTCACAGAATTAAGGCAGAAATTTTTGTATTTTAGGATGATGTTAATAATATAGTCATTGAACTAAGATAAAATTTGACTAGAACTGTGATCACCATGAATGCCATGTTGATATCTTATGAGATTTGGCAACCCAGAGTTAACAAATTCATTAATAAAATAAAATTTCATTCATGATTAATTTACAATTAGTAAACATGCTACTGCCTCTTCCTTCCCTTTCTTTTTAATTCATTCATTCATTCCTACAGAGCAGTGGCTTTCAGTCTAAGATCCCCAGAATCCTGAGGAATCCTTGAATGTCATCATGGGCAGCCAGGTGTGGGGATTCCCAAAAGTTGTATTTAATACTTGAAAAATCTCAAAAAGTTAAATATGTACACTAGAAAAAGCTACATAGATTTTAAGTTTTATGTATAGTTGAATACTTTTTATTTCTATCTGGAACTAAGTCATTACAGTTAGTAATGTTGATTATTTCATACTGACCTAATCGGTAGCCTTATATATCATTGATTAATTATCAATAAAATAAGAACCCCACAAAATTACAAAATATATATATATATTTTTTTGTGGGGCAAAAGTGAGCCCCGTCCTAGAACATTCACTTTACAAATTAAGATACAGTGGATGCTGCCTTAACTGATCTCCACTTAACTGATTTGCAATCAGCACTTTCTGGTACCCTTGTACAACTTACTGCCTGAGGTCCACTGCAAACTGAAAGCCCTTGAGCTACTTTCAATGCCTTTACGTTTCTCCTTCCATCACGCAAGTTGTATATTTTCTAAGAGGAAGCTGTGTTCATTCCTAAATATGTTTACACCATTTGTTCTTGTTCTTATAGTTATGCAATTTAATTAAATTATGTTAACTGAGAAAATGAGTATAACAAGAATAGTATTGTTGTTTTTCTGAGAAATAAACTAAATGTGTTAAAAAATGAGACACAAACAGTTGCTGACAGCTTAACGGTTGGCAAGAAAGCTAGAAACAAATGGGAAAAATTATTTAATCTAGGATTTCAGACCCCAGTTATCTTCACAGAAAGTGAACAAGAAATCAATGACAACATATCATTGGCATAGTTTCCACAAGAAACTCCACTCAGTGAATCCATGCAAGGCTTTGAACTTATCATCCAAATACTGCAAATTTATTTACACGTCTTTTAAATTAAAATTAAGTTTTAAGGACATACATGTAATACTTCTTATGATTCCTGCATCTAACTTAAATTTGTGCTTAATCTATTTATTAATGGTCCCAAACTTGTTGAATAAGGGGGTTTCTACCATTTTGCTAACCAAAAGTTTACTCTGATGAAGATGGAATTATAAATACAAGAATTTATTCAAGTTTAAGGAATTAGTAATAGAATTTAGTAGTTAATACACTTTAGTATGCCTAAAAATCACTTGAAAAGCTTACTAACAATGCAAATTCTTGTGCCTTAAGCCTGAGATTTTGATTCAGTAGCTCTAACAAGGGACATAGGAATCTGTATTTTTAGGAATGTTAAAGGAAAATTCCTAAAATAGGGTAAATTATGACTTACAAATATAAAATGAACACTTGTCTAAGATTTTTGTTTAACTCATTTATTTAATGCGGGAGCCAGTGTGATGTTATAATGAGTTTTATGGAAAATTCAAAGAGCCACACATATCTAGGCACTAAGAAACACTGAAATGAACTTGCTTGATTGATAGATTCAAAACTGACTTCCTGATGGAGGGTGGAGGAAGGAAAATTAATTATACTTCCACTAAAATCAATCATTTGCATGTCTATAGACAAGAATATTTGCATTACTAACAGTAATCTGCAACTAACAGAATTGCAAATAACAAAGAAAATGATAGAAACAGATAACACTGATTATTCTAGACAAGGCTGGGTTTTCCATTGAAGTTACCCAGTGGTAACTTCTTTGGTCCATCTTAAAATATTTCATTTTCTCCTGAAACAAGCTGCTCAAGCAATTCCAATACAACGAATGTGATCAGTGGGCCACACCTGGAGAAATCCTTTTCTGACCTATAATCAAGACTGTTGAATTACTCCCTTCACTAGAGAGAATAAAATATTGCCACATAAATTCGTGTTATGTTAATGGCCCACTATGAGTGCTTTGGTGTTCTTAATTTTCTTAAGATTAATATTTCTGAAGTAACTCCTAAATGCCAAGCAATATATTTTCCAATTTAATCTTTGATTGACTTTTACTTTCACTTCAGTTGAGCTCCTCACTTTCATTGTTATAAACTTAACTTTTCAATAACTTAAAAATTGATTTCTAATGTTATAAACTCTAATGTTCCACTCTGTGACCTGCTCTATCAGATTCTGTCTTCCTTACTGCCAATTCACCTTCTCTTCTATCTCTTCGAGTGCCCTAGTACCTTGACTCTTCCATTTTCTTTTTTCTTTTTTAAGTGGACACAATATAATTTTACATGATAATGGGGTACAATGTGGTATTTTGATATATGACAAATTGTTAAATAATCAAGGCATGGTAATTAGCATATCCATTACTGTAAACATTTATAATTTTTTGTTGTGAGAAGATTCAGAATTCTTCTAGCTATTTAAAGCACACAATGCCTTATTATTGTTGTTATCTATGGTCACCCCTAATGTGCAATACAATGCCAGAACTCATTCCTCTTATTTAATTGTAATATTGTACCCACTGGCCAACTCTCCCCATCAACCTCTCCTCCCTGTCCTTCTCAGTCTGGTAACCACTCTTTTACTCTCCATTTCTATTAGATCAGTTTTTTTGTTTTGTTTTGTTTTTAATATTTCATATATGAATGAGATCATGTGATATTTCTCTTTCTGTGATTAGCTTATTTCACTTACCACAATGTCCTCTATGCTCATTCATGTTGTCACAAGTGACACAATTTCATCCTTTCTATGGCTGAATAGTATTCTGTTGTGCATATGATATAGTTTGGATATTTGTCCTCACCCAGATCTCATGTTATATTGTAATCCCCAATGTTAGAGATGGGGCCTGGCGGCAGGTGTTTGGGTCATAGAGGCGATCCCTCATGGCTTGGTGCTGTCCTCATGATAGTGAGTGAGTTCTCAAGCTTCCTGAGGCCTCCCCAGAAGCTTATGTTGGCACTATGCTTCCTGTACAGTCCACAGAACCAGGAGTCAATTAAGTGTCTCTTCTTATAAATTACCCAGTCTCAGGTATTTCTTTATAGCAATGCAAGAATGGCCAAATACAGCATATATGCTAAATTTTCTTTATCCAGTCATTCATTGATTGACACTTAGGTTGATTCTAGGCTATTGTGAATAGTGCTGTAATAAACGTGAGAGTGCAGAAATCTCTTTGACATACTGATTTAATTTTCTTTGAATATATACCCAGTAGTGGGATTGCTGGATTATATGGTAAGTTCATTTTTAATGTTTTTAGAAGTTATCATACTGTTTTCCATAATGATTGCTCTAATTTACATTTCTACCAACAGTGTATGAACATTCCCCTTTCTTCACATCCTTGCCAGCTTTTGTTACTTTTTGACTTTTGGATAAAATGCATTTTAGGCAGGGTAAGATGATATCTCACTGTAGTTTTGACTTGCATTTCTCTGATTATTAGTGATGTTGAGCATTTTTTCACTTATCTGTTGATAATTTTTATGTCTTATTTGGAGAAATGTCTATTCAGATCTCTTGCCTATTTTCTAATACAATTAGTTGTATTTTTGCTATTGAGTTGTTTGAGTTTTCTGTAAATTTGGGATAGTAACCTCTTGTGAAGTGAATAGTTTGCAGATATTTTTTCCCATTTTGTAGGTTGTCTCTTCACTCTGGTGATTATTTCCTTCGCAGTGCAGAACTTTTTATTTGGTGTAATTCCATTTGTTTATTTTTGCTTTTGTTGTGCATGTCTTTTGAGTCTTTTCTAAAAAGTCCTTGCCCAGACAAATGACATACAGCATTTTGCCTGTGTTTTATTCCACTAGTTTCATAGTTTGGGGTCTTACACTTAAATATTTAATTTTATTTTGAGTTGATTTTTGTACATGATGAGAGATACGGGTCTACTTTCATTCTTTTATGTGGATATCCACTTTTTCCAGCACTATTTGTTGAAAAGACTGTGTTTTCCCCATTGTATGCTTGCACCTTTGTCAAAAATAAGTTGCCTGTAAATGTGTGGATTTATGCCTGGGCTCTCTATTTTTGCTCCACTGATTTATGTGCCTGTGTTTATGGCAGTACCATGCTGTTTTAATTAGGATGGCTTTGTAATATATTGAAATTAGATAGTATAATACCTCTAACGTTGTTCTTTTGCTTAAGATTTATTTGGCTATTTGGGGTTTTTTGTAGTTTCACATGAAATTTAAGATCTTTTTAAATATCTCTGAAGAATGAAATTGGAAATTTGATAGTGATTATATTGGATCTATAGATTGATTTGAGTAGTATGGTCATTTCAACAATATTCTACTAGTCCATGAGTATCGGATATCTTTCTATTTATTTTAATTTTTTTCAATTGCTTTTATCAATGCTTAATAGTTTTCATATTTTCTTGGCTTAACTTATTCCTAGGCATTTTATTTTTTTAATAGCTATCTTGAATGAGATTACTTTCTTTATTCCTTTTTCAGATAGTTTTCTATTAGTGTATAGAAATGCTACTGATATTTTATGTTGATTTTGTATCCTGAAACTTTATTATATTTATTATTTCTGATTTTCAGTATGGTATTTAGAGTTTTTATATATATATATATATACACATACACATGATCATGTCATCTGCAAACGGGGACAGTTTGACTTTTTTCCCTCAATTTGGATGCCTCTTATTTTTTTCTCTTGCCTAATTGCTCTGACTAGAACTTCCAGTACTATGTTGAATAGAAATGATTACAGTGAACATCCTTGTCTTATTCCAGATCCTGGAGGCCAAGCTTTCAACTTTTCAACATTCAGTATAATGTTGCCTGTGGGTTATCACATATGGCCTTTATTGTGTTGTGTTCTTTTTATAACTAATTTGTCGAAAGATTTTATCATAAAAGGATGTCAAATTTTGTCAAATGCTTTTTCTGCATCTATTGAAATAATTATTTTTTTATACTTCGTTGTTTAATGTGATGTATCAAATTTATTGATTTACATATTATACATTACATATAACATATGTAATATATATATTTATTAAATTATATTATATATACATATATATATATATAATATAATTTACCTCCCCAGGTAAATACCACTTGATTATGGTGAATAATCTTCTTAATGTGCTTTTGAATTACCAGTTTTAGCACTGCTGGTTTTGAATTTTTGCATCTATGTTCATCAATGATATTTGCTTGTAGGTTTTTTTTTTTTCTGTTCTTTGTTTCATTTTGAAATCAGGTAATGCTGTCTTCATAGAATGAGTTTGGAAGAGTTCCCTCCTTTTCATTTTTTTGAAATAGTTGTAAATAATTTATATATGTTCTTCTTTAAATGTTTTGTAGAATTTGTCAGTGAAAACCATCAGGTCCTGAACTTTTCTTTCTTCTGTTTTTTTAGAGGCAGGGTCTCACTCTGTCACTGAGGCTGGCATACAGTGGTGCAGTCATAGCTGACTAAAGCCTCAAATTCGTCATCTTAAGTTACCCTCCTGCCTCAGCCATATGAATAGCCAGGACTACAGGTAAAAACCACTACACATGACTAATTTTTATTTTTATATTTAGAGATGGAGTCTTGCTGTTTGCCCAGGCTAATCTTGAACTCCTGGCCTGTAGTGATTCTCCTGCCTTGGGTTCCTAAAATGTGAGATTACAGGAATGAGCTACTGTGAAGTTCTTTGGATTTTCCTTTATTGAGAGACTAAATTGCTGCTTCAGTCTCATCATTTGCTGTTGGTATATTCACATTTTCTATTTCTTCTTTCTTCAATTTTGATAGGTTGTATGTGTACAGACTATATGTATTTCTTCAAGGTTTTTCAATTTATTGGTGTATAATTGTTTGTGGTACTTAATGATTATCTGTTTCTGTAGTGTCCCATCACAGTGTCTCTTTTTCACCTCTGTGCTTATGTGAATTTTCTCTTTTTTTCTTAGTCTGACAAAACATTTGTCAATTTTATCTTTTCAAAAAAGATCCCTTCATTTAATTAATCTTTTGTATTTTTTGTCTTCATTCTATTTATTTGTGCTTAGATCTTTATAGTCTTCTGCTAATTTGGGGCTTAGTTTGTTCTTGATTTTATAGGTCCTTGAAAGATTTTGTTAGGTTATTTGTGATCTTTTTTTTTTTTTGATGTAGAAATGTATTGCTATAAACTTCCCTCTAAGGACTGTTTTGCTGTATTTCATAAGTTTTCATATGTTCTGACTTCATTTTTGTTTGTCTTAAGACATTTTCAAAATTAGAATTTTTTTTTCATTGACCCATTGGATATTTAGGGATATGTTGTTTAATTTGTATGTATTTGCACAATTTCTGAAGTTCCTCTTGTTGTTTATTTCTAGCTTTATTCCATATGGTCAGAAAAAACGTGATATAATTTTGATTTTTTTGATTAGCTAAGACTTGTTTTGTGGTCTGACATATCTATCATGGACAATGTTCCATGTGCAAGTGAAAAGACCATGAATTATGCAATTGTTGGATAATATATTATGTAAATAACTGTTAAGTTCTTTTGGTCTAGAGTGCAGTTTAAATAACGATGTTTCTTTACTGAGATTCTGTCTGAATGATCTGTTCATTGCTGAAAGTGAGATTCTGTCTCAAAGGTCTGTTTATTGCTGAAAGTGGGATGTTCATTGCTGAGGCCAGGAGTTCAACATTATATTCCTTTCTATCTCTCCTTTTAGATCTGTTAATGTTTGCTTTATATGTTTAGGTTCTCCAATATTGAGTGCATATATATTTACAATTATTTTATTCTCCTGTTGTACTGACCCCTTTATTATTACATAATAGACTTGTTTGTCCGTGTTTATAGTTTTTTTTTTTTACATGAAGTCTATTTTACCTGATGTAAATATATCTACTCCTGTATTCCTTTGGTTTCCATTGTCATGAAATCTATTTTTCCATCTGATCACTTTCAATTTATATGTGTATTTACAGGTGACGTGAATTTCTTGTAGAAAGAATATAATTAGGTCTTGCTTTAATTCATTTACCCATTCTATGTCTTCTGACTGGATAATTTAATCTATTTACATTCAACGTAATTATTGATAGATAAGGACTTATGCTGCCGTATATTTGTTTTCTTATTTTATTTTAGAATTTTTGTACTTTGTTGTTCCTTTATTGTCTTCCTTTGTAGTTAAGTGATTTTCTCTATCTGTGTGTTTTTGTTTCTTATTCTTTTTATCTATTAAAAGTTTTTGCCTTTTGGTTACTATGAGGCATACAAGGAACATTTCATAGTTTTAATAGGTAATTTAAAATGGATAACAACTTAATTTTGATAATAAGAAATGGGGATAAGAAATCACTCTGCTTTTGAATTCAATCACTCCCCCACATTTTGCATTTTTGATCTCTTGATTTGCATCTTTTATGTCACATATCCCTTAACAAATTATTGTAGTTGTTATTTTTTTTTGTATTTTAACCTTCCTACTAAAAATATGTAAGTGGTTTACATTCAGTTATTACCATATTAGAGCATTCTGAATTTGTTTAAATATTTATTTTTGCCTGTGGATTTACACCTTCCAATTTTTTATATTACATATTAGTGCCCTTTTCTTTCAGTTTGAAAACTGTTCTTCAAACTGTAAGGAAGGTATGGTTACAATGGTTATAATGAATTCCTTCATCTTTTGTTTGTCTGAGAATGTTTTAATCTCTCTTTGATTTTTAAATGAGAGCTGTGCTGGATACTGTATTCATGGTTGACAGTTTTTTCTTCAGCACTTGATTCTATTATCCTACTCTCTCCTGCCTGTATTGTTTCTACTGAGAAGTCTGCTGCCAGGCATATTGGAATTCTCTTATGTGTTATATGCTTCCTTTTTCTTTGTGCTTTCAGGACCTACACTTCATCTTTGACCTTTGAAATTTTATTTATAATATATCTTGGGGTTGACTTATTCAGATTAAATCAGATTAGAGCGCTTGGCCACCCTAAACAATTTAATCTTTCTCCAAGTTTAAAAAGTTTTCTGTTATTTCTTTGAATAAGCTTCTAACTCTTTTCTATTCTTAGTTCCACTTTAAAACCAGTGATATGTAGACTTGTTCTTTTGATGGTATCCCATGGATCTCATAAGTTTTCTTTGTTTCTTCTCATTTTTTTTTCTTTTTTCTACTGTTACAGTATATTTTCAAAGAACCTGTCTTTGAGCTCACTGTTTCTTCTGCTTGATCAGTTCTGCTTTTGATGCTCTCTATTGCATTTTTCAATTTGTTTGTTAAACTTTCTAACTCCAGGATTTCCATTTGATTTTTTCCCATTATTTTAAATTTTTTGTTGAATTTTTCTGATAAATTTCTTAATTGTTTCTCATACTTTCTTAAAGTTCACAGATTTTTTTTAAAAAGCCATTTTAAATTCTTTGTCTGCCACATCATTCATTTGCATATCTTTAAGTTCAGTTGCTGATACCTTGTTTTCTCCATTTGGTGAGGCAATTTTTCCTACGCTATTCTTATTTTTTTCTAGACATACATCTCTGTCTACACATTGATGAATTAAATATTTATTTCAGTCTTCTTGGTTTATGTTTGTTTTTGATTGTTTCTCAGTGGGCTTGTTTAGAAATTCTTTGTGGATTTCTATTATATTCCATTTTAGCATTAGGAGGTGCCCAAGGCCAAGGTTAGACATAAGTCTTGCAATGGCTTCACCACTGATGCAATGTAACTGGGGGGCCCATGGGTGATCCACAGAGAGCCTCATGGCTGTGGGGGAGAACAAGTCAGGCCATCAAATCTAGACAGTCTGTGTGTCACGTTTCCCACAGTGTGGTGCCCATAAACAGCCTTTCTGGTCTAATGTTTCCTCTGGTAGGAATGGCTAGCCACTGCTAAGTTTCACAGAATGGTTATTGCTAACCCAAACCCCTCTCTATGTCCCTAGCATGCCTCAGGTGATTCAGCTCTGTTGACACTCATGATGCTGCTTTTGGGGTGATGCAGGAGTGAGTCTACTGTGAAGGAACCCAGTATGGAGGAAACAAATAAATATTCATTTCTGTTTCCTTTATTCAGTGTAAAAACTATGAGTTCAGAAGGACTTTCTGCATATGGTACCATAATGGCCTGGGGGAAAAGTATGTCAGTCACAGAGTACTGGTTCCCTTACTGTCAAACCATGGTTTTACTCATCTTTGCAGTCCAGAGGGACTTCATAGACTCACTCATGTATTCAGGGTTCATTAGCTCTTATAAAAGTAATTTCATATGTGGATAGTTGTTCATATAGAGGTGTCCATAGGGGTATGATTCTTGGAGAGGTCTGCTCCATTATCTTGCTCTGCCCTAGTCCTTCCCCTTTCCAACAAGAGTTTGCCTCCTCCTAGTTTTCTTCTTTTTTCTTAACCAAAGTAGGCTTCGCCTTTTAACCCTTTACTCTCCTCCACTTCCAATGCCATTGCTTCTTTGTATGCCTATCATATCTTCCATACTCTATGACCTTCAGCTGGTTATTTACAGTATATAAGTTTTAATATCCTATAAATTGGGGATAATAGCATCCATTTGATAGGAAAGTTAAAAATATTAAGTGACATTGTTTATGTTAAATGGAGATAACTTTTTGAGATATATTGAGATGTTTCTGTACTTCTTTGTTCTGGTCTTCTTGTTGAACCAGAAGAATCCATTGCCATGAAAAGCCATGAAACTGTGATAGAAATTAAAAGTGAGTAGGAACTTATTTAAAAATGAGCAATCTCCTTTTCAATGTCAAAATAAGAACCAGAAAGTTTTAATAAGGCAATAGTCTGAAGAAATAACTTATAGAAGAGAACATGGGTTTTTAAATCCTAAAGGGTTAGTTTACATATTCAAGAGTTGAGATTGGCTGCCTTTAATCCTACTACAATTTCAATGTAAATTTACAGATAGATGCAAAACTGGTTGATATCCTGGGTCAATAATCAATTGATTCTACTTGAAAAAATTTATTTGCATTCCTATAGATAAGAATCATTTGCATTGCTATAAAGTTTTTTTTTTTTTTTGCAATGTACGGAGATCAAATAGCTCAAAAATAGTTAAGGACTCCTACAGCGCCAGATAGACCAGAATAATGCACTAGACAAGATATATATTTATATATAATTTTATTTGGTCCATTGCAGAGTCTTTCAGAATTTTTCCTGACAGTGAAAAAGAGGAACAGTTTTTCCTTCCTTCCTTCCTTCCTTCCTTCCTTCCTTCCTTCCTTCCTTCCTTCCCTCCCTCCTTCCCTTCCTTCCCTCCTTCCCTTCCCTCCTTCCCTTCCTTCCCTCCGTCCTTCCCTCCCTTCCTCAGTGGCTTCATGCTCTCGGTGTGGCTGATGAATAAAGCTTTTTTTTCATGGCAGTTTGGAGATATGCATTCCTGAGCACTTCTCTCCTGTGGTTTCTTTGAATTAAGCAACTGAATCTTTATTTTAGTTTATTGCTTATGGCAGTCTTTGCAGTCTTAAGAAGCCTTGTTTCTTGATCCTGTTATGTGTCCCTTATGGGTCAGCTGTAGACCAGACTGAGCAGCCTCAATCTAGAACATTGGCGGTCATCATGCTGATGGGAGAGGGAATCTTAAAGCTTCTGCTTGGAAGTGACACATGCCACTTCAACCTACATTTCATTGGCTAAACAGGTCACATGTCTAAATCTGACCCTTCCTTCAATAGGACAGAAATGTATAATCTTCTAGTATATAGGGCCACTGCAGTAGGGACACCAGATAACTGGTGACTGGTATTATAAGCTACCATGTTGACCACAATGAAAACATTAGCAATCCCCAGGGTTCTATCTAGTCTTCTTAGATTCTTTTTTTTAATTGCATTTTAGGTTTTGAGGTACATGTGAAGAACATGTAAGATTGTTGCATAGCTACACAATGGCAGTGTGGTTTGCTGCCTTCCTCCCCATCACCTATATCTGGCATTTCTCCTCATGTTATCCCTTCCCAACTCCCCACCCCCTGCTGTCCCTCCGCTATTTCCTGCCCCCACAGACCCCAGTGTGTCATGCTCTTCTCCCTGTGTCCATGTGTTCTCATTATTCAACATCCACCTATGAGTGAGAACATGCAGTGTTTGATTTTCTGTTCTTGTGTCAGTTTGCTGAGAATGATGGTTTCCGCGTTCATCCACGTCCCTACAAAGGACACGAACTCATTGTTTTTTGTGGCTGCCTAGTATTCCATGGTGTATATGTGCCACATTTTCCCTGTCCAGTCTATCATCGATGGGCATTTGGGTTGGTTCCAAGTCTTTGCTATTGTAAACAGTGCTGCAGTAAACATTTGTGTGCATATGTCCTTATAATAGAACAATTTATAATCCTTTGGATATATACTTGGTAATGGGATTGCTGGGTCAAATGGAATTTCTATTTGTAGGTCCTTGAGGAATCACCACACTGTCTTCCACAATGGTTGAACTAATTTACACTCCCACCAACAGTGTAAAAGTGTTCCTATTTCTCCACATCCTCTCCAGCATCTGTTGTCTCCCGATTTTTTAATGATCACCATTCTAACTGGCGTGAGGTGGTATCTCAGTGTAGTTTTGATTTGCATTTCTCTAATGACCAGTGACGATGAACATTTTTTCATGTGTTTGTTGGCCTCATATATGTCTTCTTTTGTAAAGTGTCTGTTCATATCCTTTGCCCACTTTTGAATGGGCTTATTTGTTTTTTTCTTGTAAATCTGTTTTAGTTCTTTGTAGATTCTGGATATTAGCCCTTTATCAGATGGGTAGATTGCAAAAATGTTTTCCCATTCTATTGGTTGCCAATTCACTCTAATGACTGTTTCTTTTGCTGTGCAGAAGCTCTGGAGTTTGATTAGGTCCCATTTGTCTATTTTGGCTTTTGTTGCCATTGCTTTTGGTGTTTTGGTCATGAAGTCTTGCCTATGCCTATGTCCTGAATGGTTTTGCCTAGATTTTCTTCTGGGTTTTTATGGTGTTAGGTCTTATGTTTAAGTCTTTAATCCATCTGGAGTTAATGTTAGTGTAAGGTGTCATGAATGAGTGCAGTTTCTGCTTTCTGCACATGGCTAGCCAGTTTTCCCAACACCATTTATTAAACAGGGAATCCTTTCCCCATTGCTTGTTTTTGTCAGGTTCGTCAAAGATCAGATGGGTGTAAATGTGTGGTGTTGCCTCCGAGGCCTCTGTTCTGTTCCATTGATCTATATCTCTGTTTTGGTCCCAGTACCATGCTGTTTTGATTACTGTAGCCTTGTAGTATAGTTTGAAGTCAGGTAGTGTGATGCCTCCAGTTTTGTTCTTTTTGCTTAGAATTGACTTGGCTATGCGGGCTCTCTTTTGGTTCCATATGAAGTTTAAGGTGGTTCTTTCCAGTTCTGTGAAGAAGGTCATTGGTAGTTTGATGGGGATAGCTTTGAGTCTATAAATTACTTTGGGCATTTTATAAATGGCCATTTTAACGATATCGATTCTTCCTAACCATGAACATGGAATGTTCTCCATCTATTTGTGTCCTCTCTTATTTCGTTGAGCAGTGATTTGTAGTTCTCCTTGAAGAGGTTCTTTACGTTCTTTGTTAGTTGTATTCCTAGGTGTTTTATTCTCTTTGTAGCAGTTGTGAGTGGCAATTCGTTCTTGATTTGGTTCTCTTTAAGTCTGTTATTTGTGTATAGGAATGCTTGTGATTTTTGCACATTGATTTTGTATCCTGAGACTTTGCTGAATTGCTTATCAGTTTCAGGAGATTTTGGGCTGAGACGATGGGGTCTTCTAAATATGCAATCATGTTGTCTGCAAATAGAGACAATTTGATTTCCTCCTTTCCTAATTGAATACCCTTTATTTCTTTTTCTTGCCTGATTTCTCTGGCTCGAACTTCCAATACTATATTGAATAGGAGTGGTGAGAGAGGGCATCTTTGTCTATTGCCAGATTTCAAATGGAATGCTTCCAGTTTTTGC
>CAUYLG010008852.1:0-42132 GCA_963573385.1 Cacajao melanocephalus
ACATTGTTAATTCTATACAATAAATGGGAACAAAAATTTACAACACAGAAGGTCTGGGGTAGAAGATAAAAATACCAGTAAACAAAAGGAGTACTTAATCAGGGGCCATAAAAGTGAACATGAGAATCACAAAACAAGCAGATTATTTTCTTATCTATAGAGCAAGGATTTATGTTTGGAAAGGGGACATTCCTTAAAGGTCAGAAGGAATCACCAATCTTCCAAGGCAACAATCTCCAAGAGTCACATGAATGGCCACAGGGCCTAAGTAGTGTTCAGTAACCAGAGTCATAAAACTAGCCCAGAACAGGATTTAAGATAAAACACACTGTCAAGTAAAACCACACAGCCATCACCAAGCCATTGTGTCGGCATCAGGGGGTCTAAAATAACTTCAACAGAATCATCCATTTTTAGTTCCTGCTTCCCCATAGCTTGACTTCCTCCAGAAGGGGGAAATGTGTCTGGGCTTCAAGCTCACATTATGGTGGAGGCATGGTCAAAAGGCCTCTACGCTGGAGCAATCCCCACAATTTCTAGTTTTAGATCCTTGAGGAATCACCACACTGTCTTCCACAATAGTTGAACTAATTTACACACTAACAGTGTAAAGTGTTCTTATTTCTTCAAATCCTCTCCAACATCTGTTGTTTCCTGACTTTTTACTGATTGCCATTCTAACTGGCATGAGATGGTTTCTCATTGTGGTTTTGATTTGCATTTTTCTAGTGACCAGTGATGATGAGCTTTTTTCATATGCTTGTTGCCTGCATAAATATCTTCTTTTGAGAAGTGTCTGTTCATATCCTTTGCCCACTTTTTGATGGCATTGTTTCTTTTTTCTCTTGTAAATTTGTTTAAGTTCCTTGTAGATTCTGGATGTTAGCCCTTTGTCAGACAGATAGATTGCAAAAATTTTCTCCCATTCTGTAGGTTGTCTGTTCACTCTGATGATAGCTTCTTTTGCTGTGTAGAAGCTCTTTAGTTTAATATGATCCCATTTGTCAGTTTTGGCTTTTGTTACAATTGCTTTTGGTGTTTTATTCATGATGTCTTTGCCTATGCCTACGTCCTGAATGGTATTGCCTAGGTTTTCTTTGAGGGGTTTTATAATTTTAGGTCTTACATTTAAATCTTTAATCTGTCTTGAGTTAATTTTTGTATAAGGTGTAAGGAAAGGGTCCAGTTTCAGGTTTCTGCATACGACTAGCCAGTTTTCCCAACACTATTTATTAAAGAGGGAACTTGTATCTTTCTTATGAATGATGTTAAAAGTTTTCAAATGAAAAATCTTTGCACTTCTTTTTCAATAAATTTCAATGCTCTCTTATTGTTTATTTTTCTATATTGATGTTGATATTTATCTTATCTTCTTTTATAAGCTTTTTATGTATTAAGAAAATGAATGTTTTCATTGTAAGTGGAAGATTTTCCCAGCTGTTCTATTCTGCCTATAAATAATTTTGCCATATAAAAATGTTTAGTGTTATCAAATTATTCACTATTCCTTATTACCTCTGGAATTTGAAGAACATTTACAAAATATTTTTCTATTTTAATAATCTATATTCAGCTTAGATTATGAGTGATTTCTGAGTCTTCTTAGCAAATATCATTTATAACTTTTTATTTCATATACCACAATCATGGCCAAAATGGCAACTAACAAATACTCTGCTTTGAGAAGGGAGAGAGCTACATTATGATACAGAAAACAGGTAAATAGTATAAAAGCAGGATCTTAATAGTGTATTCCCTATCTTGTATACTGACTGTCAAGCAATGGAATCTGATTATATTATTTCAAACTACCATGTTTTCACTAAGATTTTACAAGTGTTAAAATCTCAATAATGTGACAATTATTCTATCACTTCTAACTACTGAAACAAGTAATATAATAGTGGAACGCAAAGTGGCAAGGAAGTGTTTTAAAAAGAGGCAAAGAAAAATTACCTTTGTTTGAGATCTCCTAGATCAAAAGACCTAATTCCTTTTTTACACCTCGTAGGCCTCCTTGACCTTCAAAGTCATATAAAAAAGATCTGACATTTATATCAGATAATAAAAATAAGCTTTCTTCTACATTTGCACTAGCATTTAGTTGATAAAGTGGAAACATTTTGTTTACTCAATACAGTTTCCTTCAGTTTTCATGGCTCCAAATTCCCAGATTCAACCAATGTGGAACTGAAGATATTAAAAACAAATCAAAACAAAACAAAATCTTGTTAAAAATAACAATAAAACAACACTAAATAATACAAATAAAAATACAATATAACAGTTATTTACATAGCATTTACATTGTATTGGATATTATAAGTAATCCAGAGATGATTTCAAGTATACAGAAGAATATGCATAGATTATATGAAAATACTATACCATTTTATGTAAGGAACTAGGGCATCCTGGATTTTGCTTCCACCTTCAAAAGAAAGGCAATCAGTATATTGAAAAGATATCTGCACTCTTATGTTTGTTGCAGTACTGTTTATAATAGCTAATACCTGGAAGCAACCTAGGTGTCCATCAGCAGATGAATGCATAAAGAAAATGCGGTACTTATACATAATGTAGGACTATTCTGCCATTAAAAGGAATAGGATCCAGTCATTTACAACAACATAATTGAAACTGGAGAGCCTTATGTTAAGTGAAATAGGCCAGGTAGAGAAAAGCAAACTGTATGTTCTCACTTATTTGTGGGATCTAAAAAGCATATCAATTGAACTCATGAATATAGAGAGTCAATGGATAGATACCAGAGGCTAGGAAGGATAGTGAGGATGAAGGTGAGGATGGTTAATGGGTACAAACAAAAATAGAAAGAATGAATAAGACTTACAATTTGATAGCACAATAGGGTGAATATAGTTTACAATAACTTAACTGTATATTGTTAAAAAAAAAAACTTAAAGAATATAATTGGATTGTTTGTAACTCAAAGGATAAACACTTGAGTGGATGGATATCCCATTCTTCATTGATGCACTCATTTCACATTGCATGCCTGCATCACACTATCTCATGTACCCCATAAATATATACACCTACTGTGTACCCACAAAAATATTTTTTTAATTAAAAAACTAAAAAAAAATACTCATGCTTCCCCAGAGAGCAACAACAATTCAAGAGTAATGGCAGAATTGAAGACTTATGTGTCCATCATAATTTTTATTTTATAATTTTTGTGATTTAAATATTACAAGCACTGTTGCCATCAATGATGTGATTTTCAAAATAAAATAAATATTTGTAAAACTTGAACAAGACAAAGTATAATTTGCCACTGATTAATATGGTAGTTTTATTCTTATAACATCAGTGTATATAGTAACACAGAAGTCTTTGTGTCTACATGCAAAATGATTTCCAGTTTCAGATAATTATCAGCATGTTTTAACCTAGAGTACTGCCCAATAAGAGATTCAAGCTATACAAATAATGACAAATATTTTGTTGCATAAGACTGTCCCATGTGTTGCAGGTTGTTAACTATCACTGTTTCCTTTTACACAGTGACCATTGAATCCTTGTGAAATACAAAAATATTCCTAAACAAAATTTTAAATGCTGTCTAGGGTGTGGAATCTTTTCCATTTGGAACCACCAATGTGAGGTATTGTAGGAAATCATAGGATGCTATTTTTTATTCTGAAACAGGGCGTTGTTACCGGGTTTTGAGTAAAAGAGCCTTATGAGAAATATTTTGAAGCCCCTTTGACTATCTCTGACAGGGTTTACAGCTCAACATTCTTCATAACTCTAACATGTATTTGAAAATAACTACCGTTAATGCTCAGTTGAAGGTAGACAATAGGGATACTAAGAGTAGAAGTAGAAAAATCAGTCAGGAGATTATTTGCAATAATCCAGGTAAAAGATGGTACTGATCTAAGTTAGGGAGTTAAGATGATATTGTCTAATTCTGTAAATATTTTTAAAGAATAGCCAATAGGATTCGGTGATAAATTACAGACTAAGAGAGAAAGGAGTGACACATAACACCAATACAACAGAAAGATAAACTTAACAACTATTGAAATAGTGAAGATGTGGTAGCTAGAGGAGGAAGTTTTGTGTGGCATGATCAACCACTGAGTATTGTTCATTTTGAGATTGTGTGTATCATATACATCCAACAAAAGTGTTTGGTGTCTATTAGCATCAAAATAAGCTAGCTGTCTATTGGATATCAGAATCTGGTGTTCATGGGAAGAAGTTCTAGCAGAATGTCACGAGCCTCTCAATACAAGAAGCCAAAACTACTCAGCTGCTGAAGCAGACCACAAGTGGAGAACTCATGGAGAATTATGTGTAAATCTTTTGCATCTGTGTAACTACTGTCTCTGTGGACTAACAGCCAGGTATATGGTGGTCATAAGCCTATGGTCAGCATTGATCAGCAGAACCAGTATTTAGGAAAGAGTTGAGCATAGAGAAGAACACAGTGATAATAGAAATACATCACATATCCTGAAATCTGTTAGTCACCACATCTGAACACAAGCATGGTATAACAGGTATGGTGTATTAGTCTGTTTTCACTCTGCTATAAAGAACTACCTGAGACTGAGTAATTTATGAAGAAAAGAGGTTTAATTGACTCATGGTTCTGCAGGCTTAGCAGGATGCATGGCTGGGAGGCCTCAAAACACTTACAATCATGGCGGAAGGGGGAGGGTAAGCAAACATCTTCTTCACATGGTGGCAGGAGAGAGAGAGATTGAGGATGAAGTGGCACACACTTTTAAACCATCAGATCTCATGAGAACATCAGGGGGAAATCCACCCCTATGATCCAATCACCTCCCACCAGGCCCCTTCTCCAATTTGACATGTGATTTGGGTGGGAACACAAATCCAAATCATATCACATGTCTACTGCTTCTATTATGCATTCTAAATCCCATGTGAGTTTTTTGTTTTGGCAACTGCTAATTAAGAACAATACAGGAAAAGAAATTCTTGAAAAAACAGTTTTCAGTGTGGTAAGACAATCGAGAACAGTCTACCACCGTCTACACCTTGTCTACTTGGTATTCATACACATTGTTTTAACCATATTTAACTTCCAAATAAACACAATAGCAATATTAAGTTCTCATCTAAAAAGATATAACTATGTCACATAAAATCTCTCCCCCCAGCCCCTAAACAGGATACAGAAAGTCTTACTTTATATATCTTGAGGTGATGTTCATTCGTCTAAGTCACACTTCCTCCTTAATATTTGTTAGCTTTGATATCCTCTAACTTAGGTACTAAAATATAAGGTTAACTACTTTTAGCACATCTTCTGTTTAATAATAGAGGAGTTAGAGTGAATAAATAAAAAGAATAACAATTATCATATGCACATATATGTATATTTTTACAAATGTACACACACACATATGCAGATGTAGACACATATATATAAACTTACACACAGACAGACACAAATAAGAAAGAAACCTAAAACTGCTAGTCCTCCTTTTAGCATATTATCAAGTAATCATAGCTGGTATTGATAAATTCTGTTTTCTACAATCCATTTTATATTTTCTTTGGCCTCAGAAAGTGCCTCAGGTGACTATGCTTTCTTGACTGGCATGAGGACTTCAAACTTCATTCCTGAAAAGTCAGTACCATTGGGTCCTGTCTATTTGAGTTGCAGTTTTTTGTTAACTGTTATCATAATACATATGAGTACAAAGAGATGCCCCAGAGAGACTCCAGTATTTCCTGTATTCTTTCCTGCTAGTATTGTGCAGTAGCAAGCATTCCTCCCCTAAGAGTTGGGGAAGACTTTGAGAAATGGGATTTTTTTGTGAATGAACAAAAGACTTAATGAAATAATCTTACAAAGAGTCTTGCAGTGACCAATGATGATTAGGTACTATGAACTAAGGCGTATGATTAACTCAGTATTTTTATATTTAAAGATTATAGGACATGTATTGTGTTTAACATGGAATAAATGCTCAATGGAGATAAATTTTCATCAGTGAACTCTATCAAGGGAAGAACTGTGAGAGATATTATGTAATGTAATAAACACAGACTGTAAAGTGAGAACCTTACTTGATTTGTAAGCCACCTGATTGAAGCATGGCTATTAATCAGGATTGGACCAGGAACTGGGTCAGTACAAGGCATTAAGGTGGTTGTGTCAGTGAAGCAAAAATAAGAAGCTGAAAACAGAAGGATAGAGGCAATAAAACAGATTGGAATTAACAATCCCCTTGTTTCTTTTTGATGGGGGTATTTGGCTGTCACAGATCTTGGTAAAAAATTAAAATGAAAAATCTTTCAGAGTAAGTCATAGCTTACTTCTCCTGATAGTCAGCATAAACTAAATAACTAATTCACAGTTCATTTTATAATGCCATAGCATTTCTCGCCTTGAGGCCCGGGCTATTTACTTTTTGTATATTTTAATAATGAATAAAGTCCTATAATGTTTACTGCATTCTTCTCTGGCTTGCAGAACTGAGATACTTATTTTCTATAAATTATAGCTGCTATGGTGTCATTTGCCTTTTTCAGTTATGAACACCTGAGACATCCAAGTTGCTTTTTGTAGCATGGTATCTTCAGCACAAATAATTACACATTAGCCCTAAATTTTATGTCTTCCAAATGCTTTACAACCTGTGTTTTATTAGTTGCTGCTAAAGAACAAACCTGTAAATCACCTCAGGATTAGTATCTTTTTCCCCCTTATTCATAGGAAAATAAAACAACATGGTAACCCAGCAGTTCACCATCATGGTGGGAATATTAAGGGACGAAATCAGTATTTCTTAGAAATAGGAATGCACTCATGGTTCCAACCACATTCTAGCTCAAACTCTAAAAGTTTTCATACCTTTAGAGTTATTTCTAAAAGTATGAAAACTTGAACAATAACTTAGTCAACACAACCAGCTCAATATTATAAATAAAATTATTTTCTAGGTAATTTAGTCATTCCCTCAACTCACTGTTTCCCAGAAACTAGTGGTTCTGTTCTATAACATGTACTAATAATTTTCAATTGTTCAGTTTTCTTTATCTTTGTAAATATAGTTACTGGTTAAAGGAAAATTTAATACTTTGAGGTGTCACTTTTTTATGGTACATGGACATGACAAAACCTATGACTTTTTGTTTGTTTGTTTGTTTTTTGAGATGGAGTCTCGCTCTCTCGCTCTGTCACGCAGGCTGGAGTGCAGTGGCGCTATCTTGGCTCACTGCAACCTCTGCCTCCCAGGTTCAAATGATTCTCCTGTCTGCCTCCTGAGTAGCTGGGATTACCGGCGCATGCCACCATGCCCAGCTAATTTTTGTATTTTTAGTAGAGACAGGGTTTCACCATCAAGGCCAGGATGGTCTTGATTTCTGCCCACCTCAGCCTCCCAAAGTGCTAGAATTACAGGCATGAGTCACCCGACCGGCCATGACTATGTTTAGGTTACTGCTGCTTTCAAATTCATGCTGTCTGATTTTACGCTCAACCTGATCTAAACTCTACATTTCTATTGCACAGTTATACAAAACAAAGATTTAATATTTCACTTTATTATATTATTCTATTCTGTAAGCCTTGGCTGCACAGCAAAGCATCATATGTTTTAGCAGAATTTTTAACTGAACTGTGAACTGCAATCCAGATGGAAAAGCACAAATTTGCAAAACAGCAAAGCAAGTCTAACTCAAATATTAATTTTTTTTGCTGAACCATGAATTGAACTTTTATTATTTTTTTGTAGAGTAGCTATTTAAAAATCTCAGTTTTAAGTAGAACCAAGATAATTTTTTTTTCTATTGAACTAGAGAATCAATTATTTTTTCTGGCCTTTGCAATGTGACTCAAGTGGTCTTCTCATTTCTATTTTTTGTTCAATATCCTGACAAATACCTTAATGTTCACATTATCATGAGGAATTTTAGCTTCTTTTTCGGAAGTTATTTCATAAAATAACGATCAAACAAATAGTAATGCCATTTCATTAAGCCAACCCTTTTAAGGTCATTCTAACAACTTTATTAAATTTGAATTCCTCAGGCACACATTCAATCTTACCCCCATCTAATCCTACTCTGTCAATTCTGCCTGTGTTAAATGCTTTGTAAGGTTATTTCTATTCTGTAAGTCAACAAAGATTGGTAGAGAAGTTAAATATCTTGGAAATATCACTCAAGTAGAAAATGATGAAGCCATAATTTGACCTAAAATATATTCATTTTTAATTTATGCTTTTCAATTACCATCTTTCAATATACTATACTATATTCGTTAGTATGCTCTCAGTTGTAATGGAAAATGATAATAAAATTGAATTAAAAGACAAAGAAATGACAGTATCTCAATGTGTTTGGGACCTAATTTCTTGCCTTTCATTCCTCAGTTCATTTTCTTCAGTGTTGATTCCATTCTTGACAGTATTCTCTATTCATGGTCCCATGATGGTTGCTGGACTTTTTTACATGTTTATATAATTAACTATGTTTAAGGTATTTATGAAGGATCAAAAGAGGTCAGATGCCCATCACTTAATAAGGGAACATGGACAATATTGATTTAGGCTTGAATCACATTCCCTGGTAGCAGAATCCAGGAGTAGTAACTTGTCTAGTGAAATTGAATTCTGAAATATTTGAACTGAAAGAAAATGTATCAGCACATGAATGAAAATTAAAATGAGTTTATAGATGAGAAAATGGATGCTGGTTAATTAAACACAGTAAATGCTTACTGTCTGACAGTGCATGAAATTTCCCTTTCCAGTACAGTTCATATCAGTTGAAAAGCCCCCTATGATCATTGCCGCTTCCATCATTTTGCCCATGTATTTCATGCTAAAAAATTATAACCTTCTCCCCCAATCTACTAAATCTCCTCATATTTCTAGGCCTTGATTAAAGCCTGTCATCTTTAAGATATCTTTCTTATTACCCTGACACTTCTGATCTTGTATCTGCTGCTATGAAATTTATAGTTATTGTAGGTCTTTAAAATATAGTCTTGTTAAGACATTTTTTCCTATTTGTAATTTGCACAACCTTACCTAGACCTTAAGAGTTTGTTATATCTGGCTCCATTTTAAGTACGTTGGATTAGACAAGTTATTTAACCTCTTGAGTCTTAATTTTCTCATGTCTAATTGGGCATAATAATATATTAACCTAAGGTAGTGATAGGAAAAATAATTTATACATTAGGTGTAAAATTCTGATTGCAAGTCCAGCAATGAATTAAATGCACAGAAAACATTGGCACTTTATTTTTTAGCCACTTTATAACCACCACAATGCCTAGCAAAGTGATAGTTACACGCATAATAAATGCTAGATGCACATATCTTGGATTTCCTCAAGCTGAAATCATGTTCAATATGGCAAAACTGTCATTCTAAATACATTTTTTCTAAAGGGCATATTCCAAAATTTCTACGTGAATTTTAAATTTTTCATGTTGTTTAATCCTTTAAAGTATAGTGTTTTGTTTAATCAACAAACAATTTCTAAAAAACAAAGTCATGGTATGCCAAGTGTCAAGTGTTGCTGTTAGACCATTTAGCAATATGGATACAGTCTTTGCTTGCATAGAGCCAATGTCTAGGAAAGCAATCTAAAGTTTGAAACAAAAAGGTAAACAGAAAAAATGTCAACCGATTACTGCAATGAGAATGTAGTACCCAGAAATTCGTGATTTAACTCTACATCTAGGTAACTTTAATTGGTGGTAGGGTTTCATCACCACTGTGCTTTGCCAATAAATTATTTATTTTTTGTATCTTAAGAAAAAAATATGTGTCACCTCAGAAACAGAATGCTATTTTATACTTAGCTATCTAATCATGAACATCAAAGATTTCCTATTGGCATTTTTGGTCTACTACATAGTAAGTGCTCCATAATTTTTTTTAACTTTTATTTTATTTAGAGGTACAAGTGCAGGTTTATTACACAGTAAATTTGTGTCCTGGGTGATTGCTGTACAGATTATTTCATCACCCAGGTATTAAGCCTATTACCCATTAGTTATTTTTCCTGACCCTCTCCCTCCTCCTGCCTCCCACTCTCCCAAAGTCCCCATTGTGTATTGTTCACCTCCATGTGTCCATGTGTTCTCATCATTTAGCTCCCACTTATAATTGAGAACATGTGGTATTTGGTTTTCTGTTTCTGTGCTACATACAGCATGCTACTAACAAGGAGAGCATTCCATGCTAAATACAGCATGAGGCCTTTTAGTTTGTTTTTCTAATCCGGATGTTGGTTCTAGAATAATATGTTAATATAAATAAATCAGTTGGTGGTAATAATACTTGTATCAAAAAATAATGAGCTCAAATTGATCATTTAAGTTTCCACCTTGAGAAACCGTAAAATTCAAAAAAATTAAAAGCAAATCAAACAAAAGGAAAAAATAAATGAGTAGAAATTTTAAAACTTAAATCAGAATACTGAAGTCAATGAAACAAAAAATACCTACCTGAGTAGCTCAATACATCTTCTAGCTAAACTGACTAACAAAAAAGAGAGAAGATATAAATGATCAATATTAGTAGTGAAACAGGAGGCATTAATACAGACCATAAAAATATTTAAAGGGAATTCTCCAAATTTATGGCTGTAAATTTTAAAGCTTGTATGAAATAGACCAAATCTTTCGAAGATATAAATCAGCAAAAATTATTCAGGAAGAAATAGATATTCTGAGTAATTTAGTGTAAATATATGATAAAGAAAATTAATTCATCATTAAAAATATTTCAATAAATAAAACTCACTGGCACATTTACCCAATTATTTAATAAAGAAATAATACTGACTCTATACAATCTCTTCAGGAAAATTAAGGAAGAATAAAGACTTCACAATTCACTTTATTTTCTTGATAACAAAACCATTAAAGATATTAAAAGAAAAAAACACAGACAAATATTTATCAGGAATATATACATAAAATCCCCACCAAATATCAGTGGATTAAATCCAGCAAAATATCAAAAAGACCAAGTAGGTTTTGTGCTGGGAATACAAGGCTTGTTCAAAATGAATTTGCAAATAAATCAATGTAATTCTTTATATTAACAAACTAAGAAAACAGTAACTGTAATTCACTTAGATTGCCAAACTAACAAAAACCATTGTCATCATCTCAATAGAAGTGGAAAAGGTATTCAACAAAATTCAACATACACTCATAATTAGAAAAAAATAGAACTTTCAGAAAATTCAGAATGAAAGAGATCTTGATTAACCTGATAAAAGACATATACGAAAAATCCGCAATTAATATCCTATCTAATGGTGAAAGATTGAGTATATCTGCCTAAAAATGGAAATAAGGTAGTGATATCTTTTCTTACCACTCCTATTTAAAATCAGTTGCAACTCATAGCCAGTGCCATAAGGCAAGTAAAAGAAAGTAAAGACAGGTAAAGTGGAAAAAATAAAAATAAAACTGTCTCTAGCTGCAGGTCACATGATTGTCAAAGTATAAAATGTTATGTAATCTTAAAGGCAAAATACTTGCAGAACCAATAAGTGAGTGTGAGTTTGGCCAACTCACAGAATACCAGGTCAATATATAAAAATTAATTGCAATTAGCAATTCAAAACTGAAAAATTTTTAAAGTACCATTTATAATTGCAGCAAAAAAATGTAGGTATAAACATAACAAGATATTATATATATGTTGCTAGAAGATGCTATAAATTACAAAACAACTGTAGAAGAAATTTGAGAAGACCTAAATTAATAAAGAGAAACACTGCACTATTGAATTTGAAATCTCAAACTTAGAGTAATATGAAGTCTTCCTAAATTGATCAATAGATTTAATACAACAAAAATGTCAGCAGAATTTGTTAAGATACTGAAAATATGAAACTAAAAATTTTGATGAAACATCAATGGAAATAGAATAGCCAAAACCAGCAAAAAAAAACCTTGAAGGACCCACAATACCTGATTTTTAAGATTTAACAATAAAGTTACAGTAATTAAGACAGTGGGGTTTTAGCAAAAAGATAGAATGGGACAAAATAAATGGAACTAGAAATAGACCAAGTGTATTAGTCAACTAGGCTTGTCATAACAGGATACTACATGCTGGGTGGATGGCTTAAACAACAGAAACTTTTTTTCTCCCAATTCTAGAGTTTCAAAGTCTATGATTGAGGTGCCGGTAAGGTGGTTTTCTTCGGAAGCCTCTCTCTTTGGCTGCAGATGGATGCATTTTCACTGTGTCTTCACAAGGCCTTTTCTCCGTGCATGTACCTCCTAATGTTTCTCCTCTTCCTTGAAGGATACCAGTTATATTGGCTTATAGCTTCACCCTTATGACCTTACTTAACATAAATTACATTTTTAAAGGCCCTAACTCCAAATACAGTTACATTTTAAAAGCTTACATTCAAAACCCCTAAGTGAATGTCTATAATCCTTTATTCAGCTGTGATGCAGGCCACAACTATTTATAACTTGTGTGTTAACTGGTAAATTAATAAACAGTTTGTACATATAATGGAATACATGCCCACAGTGGAAAACTATTCACCAAGAAAAAGGAACAAATTATGTATACTCAGTAACAAGAATGAATCTGAAATGCATTATTCCAAGTGAAATAACCCAGACTCAAGAGGTTATGTATTATACATTCCATTGATATGAAATTTTTGAAAATAAAAGTCTATAGGAAAGTAGGATATGTCAGCAGTTGACAGAGATTTGGGGTCTGGGATGAGGTTGACTACAAATAAGCATAAGAATGGAATTTTGGTGGATAACACAACTGCTGTCTATAGTGATTGCAATGATTATTACATTATATTATGTCAAAATTCATAGAATTGTCCACCAAATGAATTAATTATAATATATTCTTACTGGTGTACAGTTAAATTTATCCTATGTAAACTTAAAAATAAAATCATAATCTATAAATGCTATTGACAAAAAGGAATATAAAACTTTTAGCTACATTGTATTTGAGCATTGTCTTACTCTGTGGCCCAGACTGCAGTGCAATGGCTCATCTTGATTCACTGCAACCTCCACCTCCTGTTCAACCTCCACCTCCTGGATTCAAGCAATTCTCCTTCCTCAGCCTCCTAAGTAGCTGGGATTACAGGCACTCACCACTATACCTGGCTAATTTTTGTATTTTTCGTAGAGACAGGGTTTTGCTGTGTTGGCCAGGCTGCTCTCAAACTCCTGACCTCAAGTGATCCACCCACCTCAGCCTCCCAAAGTGCTAGGATTACAGATGTGAGCCACTGCACCCAGCATAATTTTTTTAAATTGAAGTAATATGAAAGGCCTAGCTAAATCAAAAATGGTGAAGACATAATAAAACAAAAAAAAATTATTTAGTTAATTTTAACATTACACAGATGTCTAGGAGTGAAATAAAAATGAAAAATTTGCTTGACCAGGGTTCAAAATTTGTACAGTCATCATGACACAATGTAAACAGTATAAACTAATGAATATTTAAATCATTAGTATGGTTCTAAAAATTATTATTGAAGTGGTCTTTGTTGATGATACCAATTATATTGGTTTACATAGTTTTTAGCCAGGCAGCTCAGGAAAAATTCAGTTCTTCTCATTCTGAGCAACCATTTTCAGTGACAGTCCCAAGTGAAAAATACACAGGAGAGTGTTCCACAAAACAAGGTAACTTAGTATTTCACTATAAGCATGGACTTTGATCCCAAATCTTAATATTAAGTTATTAGACTGAAGAGCTCTGATACGTATGATACAATTCAGCTTAAAATATTTGTATTCTAAAGAAAAAGTAGAATTTCAGACATTATTACTGCAAAGTGATAAAGATCACCTTGATTAATCAATGTACAAGGAGTTAAATAGTTGGAAAATACATCGTAAAGCTGACCTAGACCATACTTCAAGCCATTTTTCTCATTCTAGAGAAGGACCCAAGTTTCTTCCGCTAGACGGAAAAAAGGGGGAATCACTGAAGTTTTTTTAGAGTGGAGAGTTAGGCTGTTGGTATTTCTCAGTCTTTCACTAATGACTCTTGCTGTAATAACTGTAGAAACACATATGTTCTGTCTCTTAACACATAGAAACTTCACTCAGCAGCACCATAATCAATAAAATGTCTTGAAATCTACACAATTTAGCTCATCTCCTGTTTTCTTTAGAGGGTAGTTACAATAATTAATTTAGCAATTCCTTCAAATTATCCCATCTTATCTATCTGGAGGAAGTGGCTAGCATAGTAGAGGTAAGTGTGTTAAAATGAAGCTGCTTAATACTCTCTTCTTTGTATATACTATCAGTTTTGGTATCCTCAAGATAACTTAATTTAGTTGTTTAGTTTAGTATTTAAGATGAAAAGTGATACGAGGTCTTAGTGACCTATTCTGTGTTTTTAATTTAGGGAGAATGATAAACTATAAAACAAAACTCATGTTTATGTTGAATGTTTATGTTGAACAGCTTCTGTTGTAAGGTTAGTACTGTTACATAGTTTCTGATTCTATTGTATAAATGGGATAACATACTTTGATGTTAGCATTGAGTCATGTTGCAGTTCCCTCTCTTTATAAAAAATAAAAATAAAATGTACTATATTAGTTGGTGCTGCTACTTGCACTGAAGTTGCTACCAATCTACAATTCACAGAAAAAAATATTTCATTAAATGATGTTAGTTAGCTCAAAGGATTGTCGGGAGAGCTAAAAGAAATAGACTTGCAAATAAATTTCTGGAACTACACCTAGATACATGCTTTAAACTGGCTTGATGAGAACAACACTAATACTACCACATTACCTATATAATAAACGCAGGGAACACAAAATGCAGTTATTTCTCCTACACTGAAAGTAGGATAGATACCTGTCACTAAGAGCAACAGCAAAACATAAGCTTCTACAAAGCATATTTTCTCACACTGTTTTTCTCTAAAATATAATCTCCTGATAGTTCATCTGTTGACAGACCTTAAATCACTCATTTATACCTTAAAACAATCTGGAGAAAAATTATTCTAAATTCTTTCTGGGAAAAGTGAGATTCAAAGTGTATTAAATTATCAAAGTCTGAGAAAGCTATTGATATTTATAAGATTAATTACTAAAAAGTTAGATGCAGATATTTTATAATTGATTGTTTTTAATTTCTCATGTGCTTATTTTTTTCATTTTAAGAGGGCTTATCTTTATTCAGAAGAAATTCAATTAAATATAAATAAATCTATTCATAGAAAAGCATAGTAATGTGAAACAGAAAATGTCATGAATAATTCTAATGTATAAATTACTAAACTAATATGAATGTATTAAATTTCTTTCTTAAAAGAACAAGAATTATATTGAATTTAAAATAACTAATTCCACTACAATAAAACAAAACATATCCAAATATGGGTTCTTTAAAAGGGATAAACTTCAATCCAAATGACACATAATGGTTGCAAACAAAGGTACAAAAAAAGATAAATCAGGCAAACACTAGTGAAAGAAGAATGACTCTTTATATCAAAGTAGAATTCTAGAAAGTGAGAGGGAATATTAAATGATGAAACAACTGCTATTAAAAATTATATTATCCTATTCTAAAATTATACTCCAGTTCTTCTAAAAGCTACATTCCACCAAGGTGAAGCAAAATCTTTTTATTTTAGGTAATCTTAGAAAATAGCATATCTTTAATATTTAAAAATCAAAAACAATCAGAAATGTAAAGTTGATTATTGAAATTTCTATTTAAAGAAGGCAATATGAAGATATTATTAATTTTCCATCCTTTGAAATTCACCAGTAAGAATAGAAACAAAATGGCCAGGTGTGCTGGTTCATGCTTGTAATTCCAGTGCTTTGGGAGGCTGAAGCCAGTGGGTCATTTGAGCCCAGGAGTTGGAGACCAGCCTTCGTGGGCAATCTGGAGAAAATCCATCTCTACAAAAACATAAAAAAAAATAACTAGGTGAGCACCTGTAGTCCCAGGTACTCAGGAGGCTGAGGCAGGAGCAACGCTGCCTGGTGACAGGTTGCAATGAGTGGAGATTGTGTCACTGCACTCCAGCCTGGACAAGTGAGCAAGGCCCTGTCTTTTTTTTTGTTTGTTTTTAAGGCAACAAAACTAGCTTCTGAAAAATGTCTTTTAAGGCAAATAAGTGAATACAAATCATGGACAAATTGTATGTTATCAGAAAAAGACAAAGGAAAGTCCAATACATGTATAGAATGTTCTGCCTAGATAATAAAGATATGTAGTTTGAAACAATATCAAGTTATTTTTATATATCTCATAGGTATTGATAAATTACTAATATACTCTGCAAGAGAGTGAAAAAATATCACTCTCATTAACTTTTAGTGGAAGTGTAAATTTGTGATTTTTGGAGAGAAAAACCACAATATCTATTGTGATTTTAAAAAAATATCCATGCCATTGTCCTTTAAAATTCCCCTGTAAATTTCTGTACCATTGAAATTTCAATATGGAAAATGTGTAAGCAGATAATATAATTGGTGGCATGGTATGACTATAAAATAATCTATCAAAAAGGCAAGGGTAAATAAAATTCTCTATGAGATGCCACCATAGGAAAGTGTAGAAATATTACTGGCATGGAAAGATCATCAAAATATGGAACAGCTATTTTATTGCATAATACCAGAGGCCAATTATTTGCATTGTATAAATTGAGAACAACAAGGTAGCTGTACTTTTTATGTAGAAAAGAAAATATAAATTCATCCAACTCCTATAAAAGTTATCATATATAGTTGAGTTGAAATGGCAGTTATTATTTAGAGTAGCAAAATCTAACATAGCACTTCAGCTATTACTAGGATGTTTTGGGATAAGCAGTTCATTCTGTTGCTAATTTGATGTTTTCATACTCTCAAGCAGGCATGGTAATTGTCAACCAGAGGCAATTTCAGGCAACTGTAGATATAAGTATGTCAACACTAGACACTAAAAACGGAAATGAGATCCGGACCTTTATATTTTTTCCTTAGGTAAATTTCACTCTATATCTCAATGTGCTTCATTCATAAAAAGCTCTAATGTATCTTGGCTTACAGGTACAGTGCCCTTAAAACACTGTCAATTATTTTTCTAATAAGTTAACACTATTTTCCAGTCACTTAAAATAAAGATTTAGAAACCTGCAAAACACCAAGAGTATAGACACTCTTGTTTGAAAAAAATATCATTTCTATAAGCATGCATACCTCAAGCTTTCTAAAATATTTTAAGTTTGAAAACAGGGGGAGATAGTTAACAATTATCATTAAAAATACAAAACACAATAGTTTAGAAAACTTTATAGGTAAGAATGTTTGAAGTATATTTTATTGTATGCAGTTCAGTGTCCAGGCTAAAAAACTTGGAATATGATTTTGGATTTAAATTTAAGTTTTAGTTAAAGAGGAAGTGGAGTATCTTCTCATATGTATTTACAGGTGTTATGAACAAATTCAAAAGCTTGTGTATGAACAGAGGGTAAAATTTTGATAACAGGAAAAAGTATTATTCATTATGTTATGCCAAATTTGATTTAAATATTGAAATATTCTTACATGTGAACTTCCAATTTATATTTTGATAATCCCTAATTATGGTTCTTAATAGATAGCTATTATGTGAAAATAATTTTATTGACCATTATTTTAATATTATGTAATATTATTTAAAGATATTTGTAACCAATTTGCTGTGAAGGAATAGTTTTTAATTCCTTACTAGAATTTTTTAATGTTGGCATGAAAATTCATTAAATTAATTTCTTAAAGCCAAATCTATTTTTAATAGTTATCATTTGTATCTAATTTGCTGAATGAAGTAAACTATGTATAGTTCCTTTATTAAATGTCAGAAAGTCAAGAAGCTAGGGTTGCTATTGATCAAACTTTTCCATTGACCTTTCCAACCCCCATGGCCTCTCTACCATTGCCATCTATACCTGTGCATCTAATGACTTTGTCCATTTCCTCTCATTTTTACTTCTCATGTGTTAACAACTGACTTTTCCCTTATGCTTTTAGGTGTCAACTCTTAATTGCATATATAAATACAATGCAATTGTCTACTTTTTTATATCTCACCTCACTTAATTCTCTTGTTTCAGACGCTTTTAAAAGCTAGTTCAGTTTAACACCCACCAGACATATTAGTACAGGATATTTTATGTAAATTCCTCCATTTAGGCTTTTGAGATTATCCAATTTTATTAACTATTTTTTCAAAACGTATGTCATTCTTTTTGGTAATTTCTTAAGCAATATTTGATATTTGATAACTCTGAAGAGTTTGTAGTCTAAGCATATTTCATTTTTAAAAGAAAAATTATATGTAGTACTATCATGTGTTAAGTGGTCTATAAAATGTTTACTGTGTCACTGGATAGAGAATATTTGATAAGATTTGTTATGCAAAATAGATGTAGATATGGACATATGTATATAATACATATAACAATACATATAACTATTAGTATATAAGATAAATGAAACAATCATGGACAATTAGCCTTAAAATTAGTAAGAGTATTTTCTTTCCTAAAACAACTTTTGTGGGTACATAGTAGGTATCCGTATTGGCGGTATTTTAAGGATACAAAAATTAATAAGCAAAGGGGAACTGGAAGTAATCTAGCAGCTCTCACTTTTCTATTACAAATGTTGATGGAATTGTTAATACTTAAGGAAATATTAATATTACCTAGGATGGAAAAGGCAACATAAAAGAGTAAACACGACAAATTATAATTAGAAAAAAGGATGAAATGTTTCCAACAAATAAAAATAGTAAATATTAAAGGTGATACCCTAAAAACTCTGACTTGATTTTACCTATTCTAGGCATGTAACAAAACATCACATGTACCCACAGACATGTACAAATATGAAGTATCAATAAAAAGTACTTTGTAGATAAAGATTAAGAAACATGATTTATGAATATTTTTATTTTGATTTTTATTTAAAATAATCGGATACTATTGGAAGAGAAAGGCTGCTTTTCCATAACTAAAAATATAGTTTTTTTTAAACATCACTTATGTACTTGAGAGAAAAGAAACAAAGACAAGCAATAATTGAAATCTATTAATTTTTCTTTCAATTAACATTTATTACTGAGCACCAGCAGTAAACCAGCTACTGATGGAGGCATACAACACATTAAAATGAATATTATTCCACCCCTACTATTAAAGAATTTACAACTCACGAAGGGAGAGGACAGAATATCAAAATAACTAAAGGCATGGATGCTGGAGATTTAGTTGTTTAATCACTCATTATAGCCATGTTACTTAATTTTTTTTGCCCAGTTTTCTTGTTTGTAAAATAATGACATCAGCAGGCACTTCATTATATGTGTTCAGATATACACATTTAAAATAATTACTGACATTTCATAGATCCTCAATAAATAATGACTACTTCTATAAACGAAAGAAGCAGAACATTGCAATTAAATAGTTTAGTGATATAACAAGGTATTGAGGAACTACAAAAAATAAAAGATCTTCCTGGGGGGCTTTAGACAAAGCCTCCATGCAAGCTAATTTTTGAATAAGAAAACATGAGTATGGTGTACATAGGGGGACAAGATGAGTAAAAATAGTGAATGAGCTCCAAGTGTCCATGAAGTTATGAGAAGTCCTGCATTAAACCTTTTTTTTCCTCTCTAATTTAAGATTAATGTACTCTCTCAACATATTCTCATCTTTCTAGTAGTAGATTGTGCCCTAATTTAGAGAAAAAACATAGATAATCTTGTAGGCCATTTTCAATTATCCATTTCCAAACTTACAAATATGTATGTTATATATATATTGACTTTCTTTCTTCCGCTCTTAGAAGAGGCTTTTCTCTTTCAAAGTTCAACTTTCCAGTTGATGTTTGGATCAAATCTCCTTGCTATCTTGTCTAAGATCATATTTAATTAATTATTTTCCATTATCTGCATACTTTTAATGTTTATGTTACAACTGACTCTGAATTCATGTCATAATTATTATCAAACCTATCCATTTAGAACAAAATGAAGAGCAATAATTCTCTCTTTTATATCTTACTCTTAACTTCAATTCACGAAAATAATCCCCCGAAGTAAAATAATATTTTTAAAACCCCAACTATTTTTTTACTTTCTATTTATTTACTCTTTAACCTACCAGATCCTACGTTCACAACCCCAGTGAAATTGTTCTGAATATATTTAATGACTTTTCTATTGCCATTTTCAATGAATGTGCTTATTTCTTACCTTACATTTTTTCATTATTGACCACTTCCTTCCTGAACATCTTTTGTCCTTGCCTTCCGAGACATCACCCTCTCTTTGTTCTTCTCATTGGTACTCTAACTTTCTTCTCATTCTGAATTTTGTTAGCTCCTTAGACTCTGTCCTAATCATAGTTGCTGTTTCCCAAGGTGCCCTCTTTGTTCTCTTCTTTGTTAACTCTATGTGCTCTTGGTGAGCCCTCAGATTTTTTTTTACATGTTTTTAATGACCACTTTTAATTAATAATTATGAAAAACACATCTGTGCCATAAAGGAATTCCTGAGCTCCAGATCTATATGTTAAATCTTTTAGATGCTTTAGCGTATCTTCCCATAGAAAACTAATACTCAATCTGGTTTAAAATGAGGTTGAGTATTAGTTTTCTATGGGAATAAGATATTTTGAGTACAAACTTCATTCTTCTCTTGAATCTCATGTTTTAAAGAGAAGCTCGCTATTTATTAAGGCAGTCAAGCAAGAAGCTTGAGAGGCTTCAAACTCTTCCCCCTCTTTAGTCTTTTCCCATATCTCTATTTAATCAATCTCTAAATCTTCTTATATTTTTTATTAACATCTTTTATTTTCTACTGGAGCAGCTATAACTGTAACTTGTGATACTTGGCTTTGGTTTATTATATTAATAAACAGGCTCTTTTACCATGAACCACTGCTTTAAAGACTAATATGTGAGAAATCATACAAGGTCTGACATGGACTAATCTTTAAGTATTTATCTATTTTCTCTACTCATTGAAGAAAGAAGTAGGAATTTAGAGATGGGGAAAATAGATGAGATAGAAAGCTATTGTTATGGTTAATATGAAAGTGAATAAAGCCTGAACTAGGCAGTAGCATTGTGGATAGAAAACATACAGTGGGATTCAAGAGACTCCTTTGAAGTAGCATTGAGTACTTTGAGTATCACAAAGAGAGTAAGTTGATACCATCTCCTTGAGATAAAGGTATGCTTAGCAATAAAATAATAAAACAACATAGAAAGACTGCAAACCTATTTGAAAATACCACCATTGGGGTTACACTAAAGATGTCAGCTCAGGCTATATATTTTCAAGGTTTTTCTACTTAGGAATTAAAAGTTAAATGCCATTGAGAAAAAAATAGCATGACAGACAATAATCTTAGTATGCAGCAAATGTATTATGCATTAAATAGAATGGAATTTGAAAAGTAGAGTCTACAGTCTATAGATACGGTTCAGAAACTGGAAAATATTTCCATGCAGGGGGACTGTGACAAATCATAGTGTTATAGAATCACACCATTGTATCTTAGTTTCTGCAAACATGGAATATTGAGTAGTATACTTAGACAAAAGTCAAATAATGCCAAATTTTTCCCTATTTACCAATACACATAAAATGAAAATAAGTGTTAATGGAATTTCTCAGTTTTAAGTTTCCTTGCTCAATATTTTTCAACTTTTGCTATCTACAATTGTTTCCTTGCAGGAGACAAAATAAATAAAAAGCAAACAAAAAAGCTAAATAATATTAATGGAAATGACAGAAATGTGGTTATAAGAGAATCTTGTATGTGTTAGTTTTTAGTTGCAGGAACTTGCTTACATATATTCATGTACTTTTTTAGTAATGTTATTTCACAGAAAACATATACAAATTATCAAGAAATTTTTTAAACAACTCTCTAACACAGTTGGGAAGTTCCCTTGAAAAGAGCAGGCAGGGACTGAAATGCAGAAAGAGGAAAAAAAACAAGGTAGGAAAGGCAGGGAAGTGGTGATAGAAAGGGGAAACAACTTTATTTCCTATCTACCCACTCTGTTTCAGTTTCTGTGTTATGTTGAAGTCTTTCATATGTCATCGTATTTCATATTATCTTCATATCCAGTAAGAAGTGGCAAAAATAATTTTAATAAACAGGTGAGAACCTGAAGTTCAGAGAGCTCCAGTTACTTTCTCTAAGTTTCAGAAAGTAGCTGAGAGAGTTCAGCCTGATTTCAAAGTCTGCTTGCTTTCCACATACTAGGCTATCTAGATGATGTAAAATTAAGAGTGATTAATAAGCCAAATTTAATACTCTATTAGATAGTTTGTAGTTGATTTAAAACATGAAAGGAAAAATAAATATGACATCTAATATTTTTATTGCTAGTTTACATTGCCACCATTTCCACTTCTTTAACTAGTTCCAACTCACCTGGTTAGGTTTGTTTTGCATGTTACAAACATAAAAGAAGTTTAAAAGAAACAACATCTTCTTTTTGATCTAGAATGAAATAAGAATGTGATAAAATTTCAGAAAATCAAGGAAAATTCAAATAAGGTAAAATAAGCTCTAGTGGGCTCATTTTAACATACTAGAATTAGAAAATTCTTCTTGAGTTAGGATTAAGGTTATTTCATGACCACTCAATTTATTTCTACTGTAAAACCACTCTTGGTGTAATGTAGCTGCCATTCATTAACATCAAAACTCTCCCAGTAGGTCTGGGATATTTAAACATAGCAGCAGCATTCTAAAGTTGAGGTTGATTTATCTATCAATCCCACCACTGGATATTTACCTAAAGGAAAATAAGGCACTACATCAAAAAGAAACCTGTACATGTGAATATATTGCAGCACCATTTATAATTGCAAAAATATGGAACCCAGAAAATGTGGTGAGTGTGTGTTTGTGTGTGTGTGTGTGTGTGTGTGTATATATATATGTGTGTGTGTGTAGGTGTGTGTGTGTGTGTGTGTGTGCATCTTGTGTGTATGTGTATATAAAATGGAATACTAATCAGCCTTAATAAGAAATGAAATAATGTCTTTTGCAGCAACTTGGATGGAACTGGAGGCCATTATGATAAGTAAAGTAACTCAAACCCAAAAACTATATACTATATATTCTCACTTATAAATGGAAGCTAAGCTATAGATGTTCAAAGACATGTAAGAGTCATATAATGGACACTGGAGATTCAGAAAGGGAGAGGCTAGTAAAGAGGGGTAAAAGATGAAAAACTACCTATTGGGCACAATGTACACTTCTCAGGTGATGGGGTGCACTGAAATGCTACTCTTCATCACTATACGATTCATCCATGTAACCAAACACCACTTGTATCCTAAAGTTATTGAAATTAATTAATTAATTAATTAAAGTGCTGAAAAGGGAAACAACTGAGGCTGAAAACGTGAGTCATCTCACACAAATAAAAATTTTACTACAAACTTTGGTTAGAAAATCAAGTGGCCTGGAATTACAAAAATTATTTAAGAAACTTGTCATACCGCATATCATTTCTGCATATCCAGTTCTGATCTCTGCTTGACAATACAATCTTATACTACTTACTTTATGTGATTAGGTTGTTAGTTTAAATCCCAGTAGTTACTAGGCCTAGTTTCCCTCATTGCTGCTCATCAACCAGAAGGACTCATTATTAGGACTGCTAACACTTCTACCTTCATCACACTAACCCTAGAACAAGAGCACAATGTTTATAGTTTAAGCTCTGATTTCCGTGGTGCACAGATGTTGTGGCTAAGACATTTCAAAATGTAATTTTCCAAGATAAAAGATGAAACTAGAAACAAACCATTTCAATAAATCCTAGAATGATAACTCTATGACTGATTTTAAGGCCGTAGGACAGTACGGCCAAGGACATGTCTTATTGATATTTATAGCATTTGGCACAGCACAAAGCTTTCATAAAATAAATGCTTCATAATCAGGTGATTATTTGAAAAGAAACATCAGTAGCAATCAGCAATCAGAGTTTATAAAGCTAAGGGGAAAAAAAGCTATATCTGGTTGGTACAAGCAGCAGAGGAATACATTGAAAGATTTGCAGAAGAGATTGGGAAATGAAACTTATGAAATGGGTAGGAGTAAAGAAGACTAGGTGCAAATGAGAACCACAGAATAGCTCCAGAGACTGAGCTCCATGGAGACACAATAGCCACTATTTTGAATGACAAATACCATAGCTTGCCCCATCACCATGACCCATGCTGGACATCTAACTTTGCAAGTAGCACTGCTCCCAATTTTGTCCCTAGAAGCTGGACGTGAATAGGACCATTTGGTAACAGGTGTTTGTCTGACCATGTCTCAAATGTTCTGTTAATTTAAACATTCTATTGTATCAGGAATAGAACCAAGAAAGAGGCTTTAGTGGTTAAAGAAGGGCTTTTTGAAGTACTTTACTTGGGAAGATAAATGAAAGTGTTTCAAGTATTTAAAAGACACACATCTTGACTAATTTCATGTTACTTTAGAGGATGGAACAAATACTAATAAGTAAAGTGCAAGACTTTTTTTTTCAATTTAAAGAAATCCAAGATTGAAATTGGCAAGATCTTCGCTACTAGAAATAATCATTCAGAAATGAAATGGTCACCTCTTAGGGATAGCACAGAACAAATTACTGTTTGAGTGGGAGATTGGACCACATAACTGCTAAGCATAACTGTTACTCTAGGTCTCCATTGTGCTTTGATCTCTGCCTTCGAATTTCATGTAAACTAGTTTATACAGTTTACATTGCTAATTGTGCAAACCTTACAAATTCCTGATTATCATTTACTCAGGCTTCCCAAAAGTTAATATGTTCCTATATTTGATTAATTATTATTATTTTCATTCTTTCTGTGTGTTCATGTGTGTAGGTGTATATTATTTTAAAAATTACATTAATGAAGTCAAGAAGCAAATAAAACTTTGTTCAAAACTACTGCAATAGGAAAGAGATTGAATTCAACTTTACAGAAACAAGTTTTGAGAATGATTAAATGCTGAGATAAGCCAGTGGGAAAGTACTGAAGCACATTATGGGGGAGGTTGGTCATAGTGATTAGATCATTTGTTTTGTTAATGAGTATTTATTTAAGTTGGGATCCTACCTTTCAAGGAAACTGAGAGTTAAGAGTGCTTTCTTCATGAATTGCATTTCAAAGGGATCATTTCCAGGTTCTTGAGAAAGACATTCTTGAGTTGTAAAACTGGCAAAGAAGCTAGATATTTACATAACAGGGAGAAAGAATTTACAGTTGTAAGTTTTTTGAAGTAAGTGCCCTAAGAAAAGTGAATTTAGGCATCTATGGTCGGGAAGAAATCTGTTTAAAGTTTAGCAAAGCTAAAGGGAAGTATAAGGCCATCTTGGTCAATGTGTGTATATATGTGTCTTGGTGATGGCATAATTATGGCATATAGGGTTCAAAATAGCAGATGTACATACACATGCATACATTTACACATATATATAAATGTGTGTGTATATTTTTTTTCAGAAATGTTTGAGAGTAAGCAGCAGACATAACACCCCTTCACCTCTAAATATTCCAGTATGCATTCATAAAAACAGTATAATTATCTTACAGACAATCTCATGCACACATTTTTTTCCATTTCATAACTATAGTATAATTATTAAAATCAGGACATTATTTCATATGATTTTCACAACAGTCCTAGACTACTAATGAAGGAAACATACATACTGGCATTTGGCCCCAAGACTGGGGACCAGAGATATTACATAGATTTTTTTCAATTTTAGTAAAGAACAACTCTAAGATTTAGTACACATGGCTTCCTTCATATCCAAGCATGTTAAACAGCAATGGATAGTGGTGAGGCATGTTTGTAATAAATGTGAAGATGTGTGTTTCAGCAATCCCAAGACAGTGTGTTTTCCAAGACAGTGTGTTTTCCATCAAGGTCTCTAGAATTTTGGAATTCTTTACTACTTCTGGCTGTGTCACAAAATAGGGTAGTTTGAATTTAAATGCTTGTGGTGAGACCCATATGTTATATTACACATTTGCCAGGTTGACATAGGAAGCTCAGCAAACCAGGGGATTCTCTTCCATTATTAATGATTCTCTAGGCCCTTAGCCACATTCTGTGAGCCACAGAGATAAGCGAAATATTCATTAAACACTTAAACTATTAATATTATATAAACAGAGATAAAAGAAATAACATGGTTTAATTAATAACCTCTCTTTGGATTGAGTTATTATGCTACAATTTTCTGAGAAAAAAAACAACAATTTTTTAAAATTCCTCAAAAACTCAGAAGATACATTATGTTCTTTGTGTTGATAAGTGTGTTGTTTGGCAACCTACAGAAATGTACAGATGTCAGAGTAAGAATTTTAATATATAAACAAATATCAGTAAGCAAGACAAGGAAATTATTCTTTCTTTCTTTCCTACATTCTTTCTTTCTTTCTTTCTTTTTTTATAGAGTCTTGCTCTGTCACTCAGGTTGGAGTGCAGTGGTGTGATCTCCACTCACTATAACCTCCACCTCCGAGGTTTAAGTGATTCTCATGCTTCAGCCTCCCAAGCTGGGATTACAGGTGTGCACCACAATTTTTGTACTTTTAGTAGAGATGGAGTTTCACCATGTTGGCCAGGCTGGTCTTAAACTCCTGGCCTCAAGGTATCCACCTGCCTCAGCCTCCCAAAGTATGGGGATTAATTAGTCAATGAGCCACCCCACCTGTTCTATTTTTTATTTTTAATAAATCTGCATTCATTACAGTCTAGACACACACAAATACAACTGACCCTGAACACCATGGGTTTGAATAGCATGAGTCCACTTATATGTGAATTTTATTTCCCCTCTGCCACTCCTCAGAGCAAGGCCAATCATTTCCTCCTCCTCCTCAGCCTACTCAATGTGAAGATGGCAAAGATGAAGACCTTTATGATGATTTATTCTACTTAATAAATAATAAATATATTTTTCTACTTTATGATTTTCTTAATAACAAGTTCTTTTCTCTAGCTTATTTTATTGTAAGAATGCAGTATATAATGCATGTAATACACAAAATATGTGTTAATCAAATTTATGTTATGACTAACACTCTGGCCAACTGTAGCCAATTAGTAGTTAAGTTTTCAGGTAATTGAAAGTTATACAAGAATTTTCAACTGCATGGTGGCCAGCACTCCTAACCCCCGACATTAAAGATCAACTGTGTAAGATGTCTGAATTGTTAAGTATCTTTCAAAGTTTCTGTTAGGAATCAGCAAACTTTTTTGTAAAGGGCTAGATAGTAAATAACTAGATTTTGCAGACTATATATAGTCTCAGTCATATATTCTTCTTTGAATTTTGTTAAAAATTTATAAAAATATGAAAACAGTTTTTAGCTCAAAGGATATACCAAAGCATGCCAGGCATCAGCTTTGACACATGGGTTTAGCCTTGCTGCTGATAAATGATCTAGAGCGTATGTTACATTCAGCTGAAGAAAATTAGACATCATTTATTTTACATGCAATTAGTAGAGTTTCTTTAAAATTTCCCTAAAGAATTCTTTGTCTTAATGTGATCAAATACATTCAGTGGCAAAAATTCCAAAATGTATGCTATTGCTGATCCTATGGTCAAAATGACTACCAAACTAATGATTCTGTTAACACATTAGTGCTGAATAAAATGAAAGGCGGAATTTAAGTTTAATAAACAATGCAATTAGTGTTTATCAACCTAGTGGCACTTTTCTATATGTGAACCCAATCTCTTTTAAATCACTATGAATCAATATATAATTGAATATGGAACAAGCAGCACAAAGGTTTCCTGATTATTATGTACGTGTGCATGCAAGTACTATTATAATTTCTACTCAACCTACAATAATGCTTATTGTTAAGCAATCTTGGTTGCAAAGGGAATAAGCCTGACTGAGAGAGGCAAATATTATGGTTTATTTTACTCACTAATGTGTAATTCGTGTTTAGAAGAATGCTTGACACTGAAGATGCTAAATAAATATTAAGTGAATGGATAGAAAAAAGTTCTGATCATCAGACTACCAGGAGCAGTAAGGACTTATTAAAGAGAAAATCAGACCTGCAGTAATAAAGTTGCCAAACAGAAAATGATGACAAGATTCCAACTTAAGGGAGAAGACAGAGATCACTGGAAAAGGGATACATGGCAGGAATTGGGGGAGGGTAGAAGTGTGGAAGTCCCAGTTCTGCAACTGGACATGAGAACACAAGAGAATCATGCTAAATCTCTGACTGCCTGCTGGTCTCAAACCTTTGTCTTCTTTAGTAGAGCAGAATTGGCTTCAAAGTATGCCTTAAGTTAAACCTACAAGTGGGGATCATGTGGCCTTCAAGTGGGGATCCCCTATGAGTGGGGATCAAGGTACCTCCCTTGAAAAAGGAGATTTTTGATTAAAGAAAGGCAGCCCAGAGTCTGACACCTAGCAGTTGCTTACTACTTTACCAATTTAAAAAGTAACTCTGTTTAAGAGTCAAGCAAATTATAAAGTTGTACATTTTTCTTTTCAATTTTTTATAAAGTATCTTAAAATTTGCATGAAATAGTTACCAAATATATTGGGACTCACGATGGCTACCAGTTTAGAGTCAAGCAGATCATAAAGTTGTATTTTTTTCTTTTCCCTTATTTATAAAGTATCACACAGTTTGTATGAAATAGTTATCAAATATATTGGGACTCAAAATGGCTATCAATTTAGTAATTAAGATATTTTAGTTACAATGCTTTCTGATCAAAATTTTTACAAGTGTTTTACCTACTTTGCTATTTTAATAAATGTAGTGTACTGAACATCATTTCTTCTCCATGATGATTCCATGCTGTTAACTTAATTACACATTAATTACCAATCATGATTTTGATGTCAATGCTTTTGGTGCTAGGACTGGCATCAATATAAACTATTACCTTTATTTATTTTTATTTAAAAGTATGGCAAAGATGTGATTATAAAATATAATTTACAGAGAAATATCACTTATTATGAACACTAGGAAAATGTGTGATTTCTCCAATAATAAATTAATGGAAACAAAAGTATTTACTAATCTTGTTCTACAGACAAGGTTGATTTAGATAGCTCTTTATTATTTCAAAACTAGGATTCGGGAAATAAATCACTAAGAAAATAGAGCAATAATTTTAGGATTAGAACTTTAAACAAATCTGTAGTGCTTTGAGCAATACACAATGGGTTACAGATATGTAATTGTGTATTACACTATTACACATTTGAGTTACAAAGCAATACACGATTGAGTTACTCTTCTGTGTCTCCTGATTTTCCTGAATTTACATTCAGCCTAATGGTTGCAGTGTTCCACAGAGCTCTTAGCTCTTAGCACATCACAGTAATCCAGTAAATAGATGTGAATTGATTTGTTATAAAACCAAGATCTTGGGTGAAGTTACAAACAATTACAGTACTTGGAGCAGTGAAGCTGGTCCCATCAGCTCACACAATTGGATGGTTCAATTTTCAGGAAAGATGAGAGACATTATTAAACAATTAAATTGTATAAATTTAAATTGAATGAATTCTACTACAAACAAATATAATAAACATTCAGAATTCATTACTTCCAAATAATTGTATTACGTTGTGCCATCTCTGTTCCTAAGGTTGTGAATGGTTCCTGAGGTTATTTCTGCACTGTGGAAATACTTTATAAGTATATATTGCTGTGCATCTCTTTCCATTTTTGTCTTAGGTGACATCACTTTATAGGATGAAATATGCCATGGAGGTAGTAATTACACCAAGAAAATTGGCAAATGCTACAAACCAGGCTTATTTTCCCTCAGAGAATCAAGTGTTAAACATTTATAGGCATATCAGTCTTCATAGTGGACAAACATCTTTTTTTTTCTATGTGTAGGGTGACATTATAACAGATATAAGGGTTGCATGCATTCTTTTGTTATAAAACAAAATAAATTTAAAAGAAATTAAAAATATAGAATTTTTTAACATTTAAATTTATGGTTTCTTCCAGTTTGATATAAAAATGTTAAGTTGCTCTTAATTTTGGAAAAATATACAATTTAAAAAAAGGAGACAATTTTTCTCTTTTAAACATGATCAAATTACTTTCTTTTTATATGTATTTTTTTTAATTATACATTAAGTTCTGGGGTACATGTGTAGATCTTGAAGGACTGTTACATAGGTATACACATACTATGGTGGTTTACTGCCTCCAACCCCCCATCACCTACATTAGGTATTTCTCCCAATGTTATCCTTCCCCAATTTCCACACCCCCTATTATCCCTCCCCTAGGCTCCCACTCCACAACAGACCCCAGTGTGTGATGTTCCCCTCCCTCTGTCCCTGTGTTCTCATTGTTCAACACCTACCTATGAGTGAGAATATGTGGCGTTTGATTTTCTGTTCTTGTGTCAGTTTGCTGAGAATGATGGTTTCCAGCTTCATCCATGTCCCTGCAAAGGACATGAACTCATCCTTTTTTATGGCTGCATAGTATTCCATGGTGTATATGTGCCCTATTTTCTTTATCTGGTCTATCATTGTTGGGCATTTGGGTTGGTTCCAGGTCTTTGCTATTGTGAAGAGTGCTGCAATAAACTTATGTGTGCATGTGTCTTTATAGTAGAATGATTTGTAATCCTTTGGATATATACCCAGTAATGGGATTGCCAGGTCAAATGGTATTTCTGTTTCTAAGAATGGTATTTTTAACAAGTTAATATGTATGTTTGTTTCCTCTTAGTAGAAAAACTTAAATTTGAATGTCCAAAGAAATGAAAGAAGACATTACAGAAATAAGTGAAATAACCAGGAAATATCAACAGTTTAGAACTTGGTGTTTATTTCACCGTTCCTCTTCTCACATTCTTCCTTCACACTCATCTACCACCCATCCCAACCCTGATCACCTCTACCACCCTCCCAACAACCATCATTATCCTGGTATTTAAATTACTTGGCTAATTAAAGGAATTTCTCATTAATATTGAAGTCATATCCCTTCTGTGATACTTGTAGATGCAGAGATTCATTTCTTTTATTTTGCTATTACCTATCCAAATGTTTTGAAAATTGCCAGTTGCTGTAATTCAACTACTGTGTTTACAGGTGTTCCCTTTATACATGGTTTGCTGCTATATGATCATAATAGCTAATATTATTGAGCAATTATTATGCTATCAGGCACCATGCTACACCTAAAGGCTTGAACTATCGTATTTAGTCATCAACAATGCAAAGAGACATATATGGTTATTAAATCCATTTTTTGATGAACCTAGAGACATTGGGAAACTTGCCTGAAGTTACAGAAGTAACAAAGGGTAGAGATAACACCAGAACCCAAATTAGCCTGTCCTCAGAGATAGTATTACTGTTCTACACTGCTTCCCTATGCCCTTTGTACGATGCTTATATAGTTAGGGCAGTATTTGAGATCTTTTTAAGTAGTCTCGTTTTTGGATCCAGCTAATTATTACCAATATTATTCTTCCCACCTGTCAGTTTTCTGTTTAATTCTCAGCCTCTTAGTCGAGTTTCAAAAGAGATTTTTAAATTCTCCTAGATAAACATTGAGGTCAGAAACTGTTTAACCCTGTACAGATGCTGTCATTTCTACAGAGTTGAAAGAAAAAGTATGAATAAATAAACTGGAAAATTGGAGCTTTAGAGTAGTTTGGAATACATACCATTACATTTTTTTTTAATAAACTAATCATTTTGGTTTTATGTGAAGATTATTGGCTTAAATGTATTGTTGTCTTAGTTTAAATTGTGCATATTAACATAAATACAGAGTAAAAGGAAGTAACTAGTTTACATTTTATAAAAGGACTTAGCATTAATAGGATACATGCATTCTGAAAGTCTAGATGATAAAGTTGCACTAATTCTCTTCCTGTGATAGATTTAAGTGATTCTAGAACATATTCGTTTCTAATTTGATTGTTCCAACAGGAATAACTCAGCACGATGTACATTTAAAGCTCAATAGAACAGGACTTCTGGAATTTTAACAACATAATGAGGGTCTTCTTTTTGGCTTTGTGTACATCAAGCTTTCAAAGATTTCTTTAAAATTATTCCTTACAAGACTTGTTTGCTCCTACTTAAAAATTTCACTCTGAAGAAAGCGAATTTTTTTTAACCAACAAAGTGCAGCCTGTACCCAAAGAATAACTAACTAATTGTGTAATTTTTTCAAATAGGTTTTATGCTGTTACGTAAGAGAAGAATCCATTTAAAAATTTTTTTAAACCAAGTAACGTCTAATTCAATGTGAACACTAAGTAGAGTAGAATGAAAAAATATCTACAAAAATTCATCATAAGTACATTTGATCACCCAGTATGTATGCTTTGTTTCTTAATGTGTTGCATTATACGTTATCCTTTTTGTGTAGTTCAGAGGTTTAAAGGATGTGCCGACTTTTACATACCTTTGGTCTTTTCATTTATCAACTAAAGTAATTTTTTTCTAAAAACGCTACATTACCAAAGCCAGTAAATCCTCCAATATTAAGGTTTAAGAGCGAGCTCACTTATATTTCTTGGAATTTATTTACAAAGGAGTTTATTCTATATGGTACTCAAAGATTAGAATATTCCACTTCTGTTACCTGGGTGGGTGTCCAGCTTCTTGGCATTTTGAACAAAGAATTGGACAAAACACACGAAGCTGGGAAAGAATGAAGCAACAAAAGAAGAGATTTACTGAAAACAAAAGTGGGAGTTGGCCTGAGCATAGGGGCTCAAGAGCTCAGTTACAGAATTGTTTGGGGTTTATATACCCTCTAGAGGTTTCCCATTGGCCAGTTGGTATATACCCCATGCAAATGAAGTAGTCGCCCACCATCAGTTTGATTGTTTGCAGAAAGCTTTTCATAACCAATCAGAGGTTGAAGTTACAAAGTTTACACCCTATGCAAACTTCTGATTAGTTGTGGAAAACAGCCAATCAGAGACTAAAGTAAAGTTACAAAGTTACACTTCTATGTGAATGAAGACTTGGCCTGCAATTAGTGTGAACCAATCAGAGGTACTTTCAATTTTCCATCTGACATGCATCAAAAGAAGGGGTGGGATGCAAGGGAAGTCGCCTCTGGTCCTTTTGTTCCTTAGGTGAAGAAAGTTGGAGGGTTCCTTTTGATTTAGTTCTAGGAAATCAGCAGGAATCAACCTTAGGTTCCCTGCCTCCAGACCCTATTCTCCTGCCTCAGTTTCACTGACCAGATTCCATTTAGTTGTCTATGAAGTTATACCCTTTACCTCCTTTTCTTCTTTACAGTCTTCTAGGATAGAGTCTCAAAAAACTTTGCCTATAACCTAATATCAAACACTTAGTGTAGAGGTAGTTAATTCTGCTAATAATACTTGCAATAAACTAACTAGGATAATTGCCTCACTTTTCACATTGGACAGCTATAGCTTATAAAATATAGTGAGAAATATATTTGTGTATACACATACAGTGTTTTCATACAGGCTGTCAAAGAATTCTAGATGTGAGGATATTGAATAAGATTATCCCCTTGCTTTCCTGCTTTTTTTCATATTTTCCTCTTTCTTGACTATTTTCCAGCTAGGCCAACTAGCCTCCATAACATTACACAAACCAGTAAAAAAAATCCATAGAAATTTTCTTTTTAAAAAGTTTAATTTAATTAATTAATTTTGTGTTTTTGAGACAGTCTCTCTCCTAAGCTGGTGTGCAGTGACACAATCTTGGTTCACTGCAACCTTGCCTCCTGGGTTCAAGTGATTCTCCTGCCTCAGCCTCCTGAGTAGCTGGGATTACAGACATGCACCACCACACCTGGCTAATTTTTGCATTTTTAGCAGAGACAGGGTTTCTACTAAAAGACCATATTGGCCAGGCTGGTCTAGAATTCCTGGCCTCAAGTAATTCACCTGCCTCAGCCTCCCAAAGTTCTGGGATTACAGGCATGAACTACCATGCCTGGCCTTTTTTTTAAATTTTATTTTAAGTTACAGGATACATATGCAGGATGTGCAGGGTTTTTACATAGGTAAACGTGTGCATTGATGGTTTGCAGCACCTATCAACCCATCACCTAGATATTAAGCCTCACATGCGTTAGCTATTTATCCTGATGCTCTCTCTCCCCCAACTCCCCCTAACAGGCCGCAGTGTGTGTTGTTCCCCTCTGTGTGTTCATGTGTTCTCATTGGTTCAGCTCCCACTTATACGTGAGAACATGCGATGTTTGGTTTTCTGTTCCTCTGTTAGTTTGCTAAGGATAATGGCTTCCAGCTCCATCCATGTCCCTGCAAAGGACATGATCTCATTCCTTTTTATGGCTACATAGTATTCCATAATGTATATGTACCACATTTTCTTTATCCAGTCTATTACAGATGGGCATTTGGGTTGGTTCCATGTCTTTGCTATTGTGAATAGTGCTGCAGTTAACATACATGCGCATGTATCTTTATAACAGAATTATTCATATTCCTTTGGGATATAAATCATAATTTATAAAATATAATGACATATAAAATATAATAAGTGATATTATATGTGATATAGTTACATAAAAATATAAGTAGTGGGATTCCTGGGTAGAATGGTATTTCTGGTTCTAGGTCTTTTACGAATTGCCACATTGTCTTCCACAATGGGTGAACTTATTTACATTCCTACCAACAGTGTGAAAGCATTCCTAGTTCTCCACAGCCTTGCCAGCGACTGTTGCTTCATGACTTTTCAATAATCATCATTCTGACTTGCATGAGATGCTATCTTATTGTGGTTTTGATTTGCATTCTCTAATGATCAGTGATGTTGAGCCTTTTTCAATACACTTGTTGGCCTCATAAATGTCTTCTTTTGAGAAGTTTGTGTTTATGTCCTTTGCCCACTTTTTAATGGGATTGTTTGATTTTTTCTTGTAAATTTGTTTAAGCTCCTTGCAGATTCTGGATATCAGACCTTCATCAAATGGATAGACTACAGTTTTCTCCCATTTTGTAGGTTGTCTTTTCACTCTGATGGTAGTTTCTTCTGCTGTACAGAAGCTCTTGGGTTTAATTAGATCCTATTTGTCAATTTTTGCTCTTGTTGCAATTGCTTTTAATGTTTTCATCATGAAATCTTCACTTGTGACTATGTCCCAAATGGTATTGCCTAGATTTTCTTCTGGGGTTTTTGTAGCTTTGGATTTTACATTTAAGTCTTTAATATATCTTGAGTTATATTTTGTGTAAGGTGTATGGAAGAGGTCCAGTTTCAGTTTTCTCCATATGGCTTGCCAGTATTCACAGCACCATATATTAATTAAGGAATCCTTTTCCCATTGCTTGTTTTGGCCAGGTTTGTCAAAGATCAGATGGTTGTAGATTTGTGGTCTTATTTCTGAGATCTCTATTCTGTTCCATTGGTCTATGTGTCTGTTTTGTACCAGTACCATACTGTTTTGGTTACTGTAGCCTTGTAATATAGTTTGAAGTCAGGTAGCATGATGCCTCCAGCTTTGTTCTTTTTACTTAGGATTGTCTTGGCTATACGGAGTCTTTTTCAATGTAGTATTGGAAGTTCTCACCAGGACAATCATGCAAGAGAAAGAAAGAAAGATATTCAAATAGGAAGAGAGGAAGTAAAACTGTCTCTATTTGCAGATAATATGGTCCTATATCTAGAAAACCCCATCATCTCAGCCCAAAAGCTTCTTAAGCTGATAAGAAACTTCAGCAAAGTCTCAGGATACAAAATCAATGTGCAAAAATCACAAGCATTCCTATACACCAACAGTAGACAAGCAGAGAGCCAAATCATGAATGACTGCCCATTTACAATTGCTACAAAGAGAATATGATACCTAGGAATACAACTAACAAGAAAAGTGAAGGACCTCTTCAAGGAGAACTACAAACCACTGCTCAAGGAAATAAGAGAGGACACAAACAAATAGAAAAATAGTCCATGCTCATTGATAGGAAGAATCAACATCTTAAAAATGACCGTATTGCCCAAAGTAATTTATAGATTCAGTGCTCTTCACACTAAACAACCATTGACATTCTTCACATAATAAGAAAAAAACTACTCTAAAATTCACATGGAACCACAAAAATTTTCATGAATAGATGCTATACTTGACTTTTCCTGGTTGGGTAGGCTGCCATGAAAAAATACCATAGATCCAGTGGTTTAAACAACAGAAAGGTACTTTCTCACAGGCCAGAAGTCCTACCTCAAGGTGTCATCAGGGTTGGTTTCTACTGAGGCTTCACTCTTTGGCTTTCAGATGGCTGCCTCTTGCTCCCTCTTCACAGTCCCTCCCTGCACTTGCACCCCTGGTGTATCCCTGGATGTCCTAACCTCCTCTTCTTAAAAGGACACTGGTCAGATCAGATGTAAGCTATTCACATAACCTCATTTAACCTTATTACCTATTTAAGTCTCTATCTCCAATATATATTTACATTCTAAGGTACTGGGAGTAAAAACTTCAATATATGAATTTTGAGGTGACACAATCTAGTGTATGCTAAAGTTGGGATGTATTCCCCAAATAGCATGTATTGGTAACTTAATCACTTTGCAACAGTATTAAGAAGTGGGGCCTTTGGGCTGTAATCCCAGCACTTTGGGAGGTGGAGGTGGGTGGATCACCTGAGGTCAGGAGTTTGAGACCAGCCTGACCAACATGGAGAAAACCCATCTCTACTAAAAATACAAAATCAGCTCGGCATGGTGGACCATGTCTCTAATCCCAGCTATTCGGGAGGCTGAGGCAAGAGAATCGCTTGAACCTGGGAGATGGAGATTGTGGTGAGCCAACATCAAGCCATTGCACTCCAGCCTGGGCAACAAGAGTGAAACTCTGTCTCAAAAAAAAAAAAAAAAAAAAAAAACAAGAAGTGGGGTCAAAAGAGGTGATTAGGCCATGAAGGCTCTGCCCTCATCAATGGATTAATGCCATTATTAAGGAAGTAGATTCATTATTGAGGTAGCAGGTTTCTTATTAAAAGACAAGTTCAGAACCCTCTTATTCCCTCTCTTGCTTTTTGTTTGTCCTTCCTCCACGGGAGGATGTTTAAAAAGAAGGCCCTCACCAAATGCCAGCTCCTCAGTCTTGAACTTCGCAGCGTCAAGAACCATGACCCAATAAATTTCTATTCCTTATCTCAGCATTCCTCAGACGTATTGCAGGTTTAGTTCCAGACCACCACAATAAAGCAGGCATCACAATAAAGCAGGTCACACGAAGCTTTGGTTTCTCATGAATATAAAAGTTAAGTTACAATGTACTTTAATCTATTAAGTGTGCAGTAGCATTATGACTGAAAAACCATGTACATACCTTAATTTTAAAATACTTTATTGCTAAAAAAAAATTTCTAACCATTATCTGAGCCTTCAGCAAATCATAATCTTATTGCCGGTGTAGAGTCTGGCCTTGATGTTAATGGATGATGACTGATGAGGGTAGTAGTTTCTAAAACTTGGGATAGCTATGGCAAATTCTGAAAACGAGACAACAATGAAGTTTGCTTCATTGATTGACTATTTTATGCCAGATTTCTCTGAAGCATGTGATGCTATTTGAAAGCATTTTACCACTTTGAAAATCAGAGTCAGTCTTCTCCAATCCAGCTGCTTTTTTATTAACCAAGTTTATGTATACTTGAAATCATTTGTTGTCATTTCAGCAATGTTGAGAGCCTTTTCACCAGGAGTATATTCCATCTCAAGAAATTACTTTCTTTGCTCATTCCAGGAAACAACTCCTTATCTGTTCAATTTGACCATGCGATTGCAACAATTCAGTCACGTCTCCAGGCTCCACTTCTAATTCTAGTTGTCTTCCTATTTCTGCCACATTTCCAGTTAAACTTCCTCAACTGAAGTTTTGAACCCCTCAATGTCATATTTGAGGGTTAGAATCAACTTCTTTCAAACTCTGTTGATGATATTTTGATATGCTTTCATGAATCACAAAGTTATTTGTGGCAGAGAATGGTGAGCCCTCCTGGAAGGTTTTCAGTATACTTTGTTCAGATCCATCAAGGCAGCTATAGCTTTATTAAATGTATTTCTAAAATAATAAGGCTTGAACTTTGAAATTAGTCCTTGATCCATGGGCTGCAGAATGAATGTTGTGTTCACAGACATGAAAACAACATTAATCTTATACATCTTTATCAGAGTTTTTGCGTGATTGGGTACATTGTCGGTGATCAGTAACATTTTGAAAGGAATCTTTTTTTTCTAAGCAGCAGGTCTCAAGAGTGGTCTTAAAATATTCAGTAAACCGTATTTTAAACAGACATGCTTTCTTTCAGGCTTTGTTGTTTGACTGATAGAGAACAGGAAGAATAGATGTAGTATAATTCTTAAGGGCCCTCAGATTTCCAAAATGGAGTGAGCATTGACATCCTTAAAGTCACCAACTACATTAGCCTCTAACTAGAGAGTCAGCCTGTCTTTTCAGGCTATGAAGCCAGTCATTAATTTCTCCTCTCTAACTAGCAAAGTCCTAGATGGCATCTTCTTCCAATAGAAGGCTGTTTTGTCTACGTTGAAAATCTGTTGGTGAATGTAGCTACCCTCACCAATAATCTTAACTAGATCTTCTGGAGAACTTGCTACAGCTTCTAGAGCAGCACTTGCTGCTTCATCTTGCCCTTTTATTTTATAGAAATGATTTCTTTTTTTTTAAATCTCATGAACAAACCTCTGTTAGCTTTAAAAGCCTTTTTCTGTTTGCCCAAGAATACTCAGTGGTGGTGCTTGTGGGTGCAGTATTTACCCCAAGATAACTCTGCCATGAAATATCTCACTTTTATTATTATTTTTGAATTGCTCTAGTATGTTGACTTTGGAAATAAAAGACATCATTCCATTTATAGCATTCTGTTTTTAGTGCTGGTGTTTCCATTTACAAAGTATAGTAATTCTCAACCACTGAAAATGTCAAATCCTAGAAAATGTAGCAGTCCTATGAGTGATGTTAACATCGTTCTGGAACAGTTAACAAAGACACATTGATGAATCTGATTTTTCTGAAATAGACTATTCTGATCATTCAGATAATTCAAATGTTAATTCTCTTTAGAAATAACTCCAAGAACAGTTTTTACATTTTATTTTCACATTAAAAATTGGTTAGATATGCTTCAGCCTCAAATAGCATGTTTATGTAAATTAAATGAGCACTGGCAGCAAGCTGCACTTTTTTTAAATAAGGAAAATAGTTAAACTTTTCTTCTGTTCCTTCCTCCCCTCTTTCAGCCTTCACAGAGTTGAAGAGAGTTAGTGCCTTGCTCTGCATTAGGCTTCGGGTTAAGGGAATGTTGTAGTTAGTTTGACCTTCCATCAAGACCCCTAAAAAGTTCTCCATACCAGCAATTAGGCTTTTTCACTTTCTTATTCATATGTTCACTGGAGTAGCATTTTAAACTTTCTTCAAGAACTTTTGGCCAGGCATGGTGGCTAAAGCCTGTAATCCCAGCAGTTTAGGAGGCCAAGGCCGGCAAATCACAAGGTCAGGAGATCAAGACCATCCTGGCTAACATGGTAAAACCCAGTCTCTACTAAAAATACAAAAATTTAGCCGGGCTTGGGGGCGGGCACCTGTAGTCCAAGCTACTTGGGAGTCTGAGGAAGGAGAATCACTTGAACCCAAGAGGCAGAGGTTGCAGTGAGTCAAGATTATGCCACTGCACTTCAGCCTGGAAGACAGAGCAAGACTCCATCTCAGAAAAAAAAAAAAAAAAAAGAACTTTTGCTTTGCATTCACAGCTTGGCTATTTGGTACAAGAGACCTAGCTTTGGGCCCATCTTCAGATATGCCTTCCTCACTAAGCTTAATCATGTTTAGCTTTTGACTAAAAGTGAGAGACCTGAGACTCTTCCTTCCACTTTACCTTTAGAGATCTTTGGAGGGTTATTAATTGGCCTAATTTCAATATTGTTGTGTCTCACTGAATAGAGAAACTCAACAGGGAGAGAGAGGGGCAATGGATCAGACAAAACATACTCAACATCCATCCATTAAGTTCACACCTTATGTGGGTGTGGTTTCTGCCAACCCACACCATTGCAATAGTAATATCAAAGGTCACTGATCACTGATCACAATAGCAGACATAATAATAAAGAAAAAGTCTGAAATATTGTAAACATTATCAAAATGTGACACAAAGACTATAAGCACATGTTGTTGAAAAAAATCACACCAATAGACTTGCTCAATGCAGGAATGCCACAAGCCTTCAAGTTATGAAAAACACAATATCTGAGAAGTGCAATAAACTGAAACACAATGAAACAAAGTATGTCTGTAAATTACCCAGTCTATGGTATTCTGTTGGAGGTACAAAATGAGATAGGACAGTCTACAACCTGACCATATTAATTTTCTGCCAAATAATCCACTTTCTCTAATTCCAATACTTCTCCCTAAGGGGAGATTATATATTCCTTCCCCTTGATCCTTGTTACGGCCAATAAAAATGCAAGCAGAACTTTTAAAAACTAGCTTGTGGCCAGGTATGGTGGCCCATGCCTGTAATCCCAGCACTTTGGGAGGCCAAGGCAGGCAGATCACCTGTGGCCAGGAGTTTGAGACCAGCCTGGCCAACATGGTGAAGGTAAAACCCTGTCTCTACTTAAAATACAAAAATTAGCCAGGCATGGTGGCGTGTGCCTGTAATCCCAGCTACTCAGGAGGCTGAGACGGGAAAACTGCTTGAACCCAGGAGGCAGAGGTTACAGTGAGCCGACATTGTGCTACTGCACTCTAGCCTAGTCAATACAGTGAGACTCTGTCTCAAAAAAAAAAAAGAAAAAAAAAAAACACCTAACTAAAATAAATAAAAACTAGTTTGTGGCACACATGAGCTCCTTGGGTAGTGTTGTAGACAAAGGTTTCTTTGTCAGTCTGGATCCTAGAGTAAGGACAACACAGAGCTGATCCCAGCCCTCCTTCAGTAGACATCTGTGGTGAGCAATAAGTATATCCTTTTTGATCTATGCCATTGTGATTTGAGGGAATATTTGTTACTGCAGCATACAGGTTATTATGATTAATACATATGTATATATACTTCCCTGATGAGCTATTAAATCTTTTGAGGTTCTTTATATAGTAAGGGCGAAAATTTAGTACCTGGTTCCTCATTTTGTTTATACTGACCATGAAAACAGGAAATTAAATTATACTGATTAATGAAATGGGCATATGAAGTTTATTAATTAGATGTTTCATTTTAAATCTAGAAATCTTGTGCATTCAGTCTCATTCTCCAAAATCTCATTTTCCAAGACATGTAAAGAAAACTAGTTGTACCTTCTACTCATAATTTAATTGTTAAAATTTAACATAATTTAAAAAACAGTTGAATATCAGCATGCCAATCACTGTTCCTTCAATTATATCTTTGAACCACTACAGAATATTTAAGGCTATTTGTATAGTTGCCCTTTCATATATTTGAGAGATATATAATCTGAATTATAATATGTATACTCAGTGAAATATTACACCATTATTAAAAGAATATTTATAAAGAGTTTCTCATGACATGGAAAATAAATGCTACGGTAAAGAAAAATATGATTAAAAATGTATGTATAGAATAATAGCAAATCTGTATATATAGAAATACCTGTGAATGGGAAAAAATAGAAAAAATCCAGCAAACATATAATATTAATTGCAACGTATTTGTATGGTAGAATACGTGACTTTCATCACCTTCTTAAACTTTCTCATGTGTCCCAAAATTTGTATATTTATTACACATTACTTTAAGCAATGAGCTTTTTTTTTTTAAGAAAAAGAGAAGAAAGAAAGTGAGAGTGAAAGAAAGAAAAAAAAGAATGTAAGAGAGAAAGAAAGAGGAAGAGAAAGAGGGAGAGAGAACGAGATTCTTGTTTTATTGCCCAGGCTAGAATGCAGTCTAAAAATGGGTATTAAAAACCTCTTTTATGCCAATAATTGTACTTAACAGTGGAGACAGGAAGGAATAAGAGATGAAAATAACAAACAAGCAGCCAACCAATATTTTATTTAAACCTGTGAAATGCTATGCAATTGCTGAGG
>CAUYLG010008853.1:0-58070 GCA_963573385.1 Cacajao melanocephalus
ATTAGAGGGGTGGCTACTCCTTGGTCTTTTGGGCTTATTGTAAGGTACCAAGGCAATCTGCCTTTACTAAGGCAGTCTGCCATTACAGAGGCAGTTCTAACTGTGCCTCTGTAAACAAAACTGCAAGGAAGTTCACACAGCAGCTGGGCAGAGCCCACTGCAGCTCAGCAATGCCTCTGCTGGCAGACTGTGACTAGACTACCTCCTTGCTGTGCAGGACATCTCTGAAAAAATGCAGCAGCACATCAGGAACTTATAAACAAACTCCTACCTTCCGAGGACAGAGCACCTGGGAGAAAAGGCAGTTATGAGTTCTGCTGCAGCAGACTTAAACATACCTGCCCAGCAGCTCTCAATGGAAGAACAGAGCCCACAGCTCAGCATTTGAGCTCCTATAAGGGACAGACTGTCTCCTCAAGCAGCTCCTTGACCACTGTATATCCAAAGAGACACCTCATAAAGGAGAGCTCTGACTGACATCTGGTGGGTACCCTTCTGGGACAAAGATAACAGAAGAAGAAATGCAGAGCAACCCTTACTGTTCTACAGCTGCCACAGGTGATCCCCAGGAAAGCAGGGTCTGGAGTGGACCTCCAGCAGTCCTACAGCAAAGGGGCCTGTTAGAAGAAAAACTAAAAAACAGAAAGAAATAACTACAACATCAATAAAAAGGATGTCAACTCAGAGATTCCAGCCAAAAGTCACCAACTACAGAGACCACAAGTAGATAAATCCATAACGATGTGAAGAAACCAGTGCAAAAATGATGAAAACACCCAAAACCAGAATGCCTCTCCTTCTCCAAGGGGTCACAACTCTTCACCATCAAGAGAGCAAAACTGGATGGAGAATGAGTCTGATGAATTGACAGAAACAGGCTTCAGAAGGTAGGTAATAACAAACTTCTCCAAGCTAAGAGAACAAGATCTAACACAATGCAAAGAAGGTAAGAACCTTGAAAAAAGGTTAGACGAAAAGCTAATGAGAATAAACAGCTTAGAGAAGAATATAAATAACTTGATGGAGCTGAAAAACACAACACAAGAAGTTTGTGAAGCATATACAAGTTTCAATAGCTGAATCAACCAAACAGAAGAAAGGATATCAGAGATTGAAGATCAACTCAATGAAATAAAATGAGAAGGCAAGATTAGAGAAAAAAGAGTGAAAATAAATGAACAAAGCCTCCAAGAAAAATGGGATTATGTGAAAAGACCTAATCCACATTTGGTAAGTGTACCTGAATGTGACAGAGTGAATGAATCCAAGCTGGAAAACACTCTTCAGGATATCATCTGGGAGAACTTCCCCAACCTAGCAAGGCAAGCCAACATTCAAATCCAGGAAACACAGAGAACACTGCAAAGATATTCCTCAAGAAGAGCAATCCCAAGGCACATAATCATCAGATTTAGCAGAGTTGAAATGAAGGAAAAACTGCTAAGGGCAGCCACAGAGAAAGACTGGATTACCCACAAAGGGAAGCCCATCATATTCACAGCAGATCTCTTGGCAGAAACCCTACAAGCCAGAAGAGAGTGGGGGCCAATATTCAACACCCTTAAAGAAAATAACTTTCAACCTAGAATTTCATATCCAGCCAAACTAAGCTTCATTAGCAAAGGAGCAATAAAATTCTTTACAAACAAGCAATTGCTGAGAGATTTCGTCACCACTAGGCCTGCTTTACAAGAGCTCCTGAAAGAAGCACTAAACATAGAAAGGAACAACCAGTACCAGCCACTCCAAAAACATACCAAATGGTAAAGATCATCAACACAATGAAGAAACTGCATCAACTAATGGGCAAAACAACCAACTAGCATCAAAATGGCAGGATCAAATTCACACATGACAATATTAACCTTAAATGTAAATGGGCTAAATTCCCCAAACAAAAGACACAGACTGGCAAATTGGATAAAAAGTCAAAACTCATCAGTGTGCTGTATTCAGGAAACCCATCTCATGTGCAAGGACACACATAGACTAAAAATAAAGGGATTGAGGAAGATTTACCAAGCAAATGGCTAGCAAAAAAAAGTCTCTGATAAAATAGATTTTAAACCAACAAAGATCAAAAGAGACAAAGAAGGGCATTACATAATGGTAAAAGGATCAATGCAACAAGAAGAGCTAACAATCCTAAATATATACGAACCCAATATAGGAGCACCCAGATATGTAAAACAAGTTCTTAATGACCTACAAAGAGACTTTCCCACACAATAATAGCGGAAGACTTTAACTCCCCACTTTCAATATTTGACAGATCAACTTGACAGAAAATTAACAAGGATATCCAGACTTGAACTCAGATCAGAACCAAGCAAACCTAATAGACATTTACAGAACTCTCCACCCCAAATTCACAAAATATACATTCTTCTCAGCACCGCATCGCACCTACTTTAAATTTGATCACATAATTGGAAGTAAACCACTCCTCAGCAAATGCGAAAGAACAGAAATTATAACAAACAGTCTCTGAGATCACAGTGCAATCAAATTAGAACACAGGATTAAGAAACTAACTCAGAAACACACAACTTCATGGAAACTGAAACATGGGCTCTTGAATGTTTACTGGATAAACAATGAAATGAAATGAAGGCAGAAATGACGATGTTCTTTGAAACCAAAGAGAATGAATACAAAATGTACAAGAATCGCTGAGACACACTTAAAGCAGTGTCTAGAGGGAAATGTATGGCCATAAATGCCCACATGGGAAACAAGGAAAAATCTAAAATCGACACTCTATCATCAAAACTGAAAGAGCTAGAGGAGCAAGATCAAAAAAGCTTAAAAGCTAGCAGAAGACAAGAAATAACTAAGATCAGAGTAGAACTGAAGGAGATAGAGACACAAAAAAACCCTTCAAAAAAAAATCAATAAATCCAGGAGCTGTTTTTTTGAAAAGATCAACAAAATAGACAGACTGCTAGCCACATTAATAAAAAAGAAAAGGGAAAAGAATTGAATAGCTGTAATAAAAAACGATAAAGGGGATATAACCACCAATCCAAAGAAATACAAACTACCATCAGAGATTACTACAAACAACTCTATGCACATAAACCAGTAAACCTGGAAGAAATGGATAAACTCCTGGACACTTGCACCCGCCCAAGCCTAAACCAGGAAGAAATTGAAACCCTGAATAGACCAATAACAAGGGCTGAAGTTGAGGCAGCAATTAAGAGCCTACCAGAAAAAAAAACCCAGGTCCAGATGGGTTCACAGCCGAATTCTACCAGTCATACAAAGAGGAACTGGTGCTACTCCTTCTGAAACTATTCCAAATACAAAAAGAGTGAATCCTTCCCAAATCATTTTATGAGACCAGCATCATCCTGATACCAAAACTCGGCAGAGACTCAACAAAAAAAGAAAACTTCAGGCTAATATCCATTATGAACATAGATTCAAGATTCTTCAATAAAATACTGGCAAACCGATTGCAACAGCACATCAAAAAGCTTATCCATCACAATCAAGCAGGCTTCATCCTGGGGATGCAAGGCTGGTTTGACATATGCAAGTCTACAAATATAATCCACCACATAAACAGAACCAAAGACAAAAACCACATGATTATCTCAATAGATGCAGGATGGCCTTTGAAAAAATTCAACAGCCCTTTATGCTAAAAACTCTCAATAAACTAAGTATCGATGGAACGTATCTCAAAATAATGAAAGCTATTTACAACAAACACACAGTCAATATCATACTGAATGGGCAAAAACTGGAAGCATTCCCTTTGAAATCTGGCACTAGATAAGGATGCCTTCTCTCACTACTCCTATTCAATATAGTATTGGAAGTTCTAGCCAGAGCAATCAGGCAAGAAAAAGAAATAAAGGGCATTCAATTAGGAAAGGAGGAAGTCAAATTATCTCTATTTGCAGATGACAAGATTGTATATTTAGAAGACCTCATTGTCTCAGCCCAAAATCTCCTTAAGATGATAAGTAACTGCAGCAAAGTCTCAGGATACAAAATCAATGTGCAGAAATCACAAGCATTCCTATATATATACCAATAACAGACTAAGAGTGAGCCAAATCATTCACAATTGCTGCAAAGAGAATAAAATACCTAGGAATACAACTAACAAAGGATATAAAGGACCCCTTCAAGGAGAACTACAAACCAATGCTCAAGGAAATAAGAGAGGACAAAAACAGATGGAGAAACAGTCCATGCTCATGGTTAGGAAGAATCAATATTGTGAAAATGGCCATACTGCCCAAAGTAATTTATAAATTCAACGCTATCCCCATCAAGCTACCTATGACCCTCTTCACAGAACTGGAAAAAACCACCTTAAACTTCATACAGAACCAAAAGAGAGCCCGCATAGCCAAGACAATCCTAAGCAAAAAAGAACAAAGCTAGAGGCATCATGCTACCTGACTTCAAACTATACTAAAAGGGTAGGGTAACAAAAACAGCATTGTGTTGGTACCAAAACAGAGATATAGACCAATGGAACAGAACAGAGGCCTCGAAAGCAACACCACACATCTACAGCCATCTGATCTTTAACAAACCTCACAAAAACAAGCAATGGGGAAAGGATTCCCTGTTTAATAAATGGCTTTGGGTTAGTTGGCCATCCATGTGCAGAAAACAGAAACTGGACCCCTTCTTGACACCTTACACTAAAATTAACTCCAGATGGATTAAAGACTTAAACATAAGACCTAATACCATAAAACCCAAGAATAAAACCTAGGCAAAACCATTCAGGACATAGGCATAGGCAAGGACTTCATGACAAAAAAACACCAAAAGCATTGGCAACAAAACCCAAAATGGACAAATGGGATCTAATTAAACTCCAGAGCTTCTGTACAGCAAAAGAAACAATCATTAGAGTGAACTGGCAACCAAAAGAATGGGGAAAAAGATTTGCAATCTACTCATCTGGCAAAGGACTAATATCCAGAATCTACAAAGAACTAAAACAGATTTACAAGAAAAAAGCAAACAAACCCATTCAAAAGTGAGCGAAGGACATGAACAGACACTTTCAAAAGAAGATATATGTGAGGCCAACAAACATATGAAAAGATGCTCATCATCACTGGTCATTAGAGAAAGGCAAATCAAAACCACATTGGGATCCCATTTCACACCAGTTAGAATGGCAATCATTAAAAAATCTGGAGACAACAGGTGCTGAAGAGGATGTGGAGAAATAGGAACAGTTTACACTGTTGGTGGGAGCATAAATTAGTTCAACCATTGTGGAAGACAGTGTGGTGATTCCTCAAGGATCTAGAAATCGAAATTCCGTTAGACCCAGCAATCCCATTATGGATATATATCCAAAGGATTATAAATAGTTCTATTATTAAGACACACACACATGTATGTTCCTTACGGCACTGTTTACAATAGCAAAGACTTGGAACCAACCCAAATGCCCATCGATGATAGACTGGACAAGGAAATGTGGCACATATACACCATGGAATACTATGCAGCCACAAAAAAGAATGAGTTCATGTCCTTTGTAGGTACATGGATGAATCTGGAAACCGTGATTCTCAGCAAACTGTCACAAGAATGGAAAATCAAACACTGCATGTTCTCACTCATAGGCTGGTATTGAACAATGAGAACACATGGACACAGGGAGGGGAGCATCACACACTGAGGTCTGTTACAGGGCACTAGGGGAGGTTCAGTAGGGGTTAGGGAGGTTGGGGAGGGATAACATGGGGAAAAATGCTAGATATAGGTGACGGGGGTATGGAGGCAGCAAACCTCATTGCCATGTAGGTATCTATGCAACAATCCTGCATGATCTGTACATGTACCTCAGAACCTAAAGTACAATAAATATATATACATATATATATGTATATGTGTATATATATATAAGAATTAATTGAAACAGCCTTTAAAGTCCTTGCATAGTACTCAGCACCTAGTCAGTACTTAAACAATATCTATTATGAGTGGTAGACCTAGTAGTAATAAAATGAGGGGCATTTCTAAGAACTCTCCATTCCATGTTCAGTGTCTGTCTCAATGGCATATTAAGATGTCATTCATTTTGCCTGATGAGTGACAAGACAGTGTTAATTATGAAAGCATTATAGATAGTTTTGAAATGTTATGTAAAGGCTAGGTGTTAATCTTCACCAATGTTATAATTTGCTAGACCCCAAGGGGAAAGAAAGCTCAAATGCACTCTCAGTGCCCACATCTACCATCTTGGCAGCCAGTAAACAAGGCTCATTTTCCATTTACACAGGGACTTTATAGCACACAAGCTCTAACATGTTGTAAAAGAGGACAGCTCACTCTCACTTTAGAATCTGACTCTTACTTCATGAGAAAAGATTCTGTTAGCTTTCTAAAATACTGTTCCTGCTTTGAATTGGTGTTATAAAAGCACCTTTGTACCTGGCTTTGTGCTGGGTACTATTCAGAGAAACTATACAGAATCTTTAACTTCTGAAATGTTTTAGACTGAAATGGAAATGATTCCAGTAAACTAGTGTAACTGAATGTAGATAAAGTGTTCCTGCACGTGAACAAATTACTTGAATAATGAATATAATCCACTGGGGAAAACCCTTGGTATTAGAAAATTTGGTTGGATTTTAAGTCCCCTTTCTCTCAGTAATCTCCATCAAGGAAGGAATCCAAATGTCATAATCATTTTTGCCCCAGGACATAGGAAATGCTAGTATGATGGCTGCACAGACTTTTAGCTAAGGAAAAAAGGTGTTTTAAAGAGTGAGAATGAATAGAGATTCTGCATTCACAGCAACACATTTTCCTAGGTTGCTTTCTTTCCTTTCTTTTAAAGTTCAATCACAATATATATTGTTCTAGCTATTTCTTTTGTCATTGATCTCTGCTACATTATAAACTCAAATCTCCTGAAGAAAATTTATTTCTTCCCTGTTTAATAAATCCTCTGACCTTATTTTAAACTAATAAATTTAAAATCTATTCTTTTAGTGGGAAGTAAGGTCAAGAATGCTTTTAGGAAACTATTAAGGTCATTTTGGTATCACTTGATGTATTTTTATCCAGTTTCTAAATCTATTTTTCTGATTTTACTCTCTCCTGGGGAAAGGTTAATTTTATATAATAGCAACAAATAAGAATATTAAGAAGAAATATACTAAGAGAGTGGGCCTAGTTTTTTTCCTAAGACTTACTGCATTGCCTTCTGCCTCATCTGACACTAATTTCCCTCTACTTAATTTTCTGTACTCTGTGTATTTTCCTCCTTTCCCAAATATTTCTGGCTTGCAACCATAATGGTGACACACTAAGCTGTTCTACAGGAGAAGTAAAAACAATCAAGTGCCCCTTACCATTTATCTACTATAAAGTGACATTACAAAATAAATCTCACTCAAAATTTCTTGAGAAAAACTTGAAACTTTGATGATGATGTTTACAATGTATTTAAGAAATTTTAAATCTGAATTATCTGAAGAGACCCAGTCTAAAAGCCAGCTTCACTCAGTTCTTTAAGACACTTTTCAGCTGATTTTCAGAAAGACGAAGGGGACAGTCAGAAAAAATATTGGACGAAAAAAAAAAAAGAGTTTTGAAGGAGGAATACAATCACTCCCATGGAGTAAGTAGGATTATAATCATGTCATTGAACTGTGATAGAACATCCTTCCAGATAAAAGTTAGCATATCACAAATATGCAGTAAATCATGCTAAGAAGAGTATCGACACAGTAAGGTATACCCAGTCATCATAATTAATGCCTGTGTCCTGTACTGGTGAAGGCAAGTTGTTTTCATGTTACAACAATTAGGGATAAGATCATTTCTGCAATTGGATTGTCACAAGCAGTTAGGTATCTCATAGAGATGCTGCGCTTTGAAAGAGTTTAAACACAATGTAAACAGCAAACTACAGGAACTGCTAAGCTACTTTAACGAAAATAAAAATAATAGTTACTGTTTTACCTTAAGTAGATTGAATTTGTAAGAGCATTTAATAAAAACAAAAATGTATGATTTGGATGATAGTGGCTTTATTTTACCTCTGGTTGCTTAATTTCCCAACCAGAATCAGAGATATGAAAGTCAAACATAACATATGTAGTAAAAGACTAGCCGAAACAAACGGACACATGATTGGTAAATACATTTCAAAGAAAACACAAACTAAGGAAGTGATTTTTGCCTTCTTTGGATTCTGGAGTTTTCAACTGTCAATTGAAAGATGGATGGTTTAAAATGGAAATCCTAGAATGAAGTCAGAAATAGGAAATGTTTGTTGTCACCTATAATCTGCCACAAATTGTCTGATCTGTCTAGCTTTAGATAGAAATTTTATTCACTTAGCTGTATTCCTTCAGCTACTGGGGAGGAAACCAGAAAAATTGAGACAGGAATAATTCAAGGATGCATTTGGAAGAAATGCTGAAAGTATAACAAGTACACTTTGGAGACAGGTATGAATTTGTGTTTTATTTTGATTATAATAATAAACCATCAGAAGAATTTAAACAAATATATAAGATGATCTGATTTGTGTTTTAGAACTTTTACTTTCCCAGCTGTAATACAGGGTACAGAACACAGGATAGTTAGGATATTCCGGAAAGGGAAAGATCATGAGTGGTTTGGGCTAAGGTGATAGCAGCGAAGATGTTAAGAAGTATTTGGAGTCAGGTTACACTTGGAGGTGACAACTGGGCTTAAAAAGAGATTGCAAGTTGGTATTTGGTAAAGAATTAGGGGTCAAGTGTGACTCCATGTCACTGCATGTGGTGCCACTTGCTGGCGTTAAAACCTCTAGGGTATAAGTGGAGGTAGAAGTAAGGGTCTTTGCCATACTAACAATTAGATCCTTGGTAGAAATACAACGAGCAGTAATAAGTATACTGTTAAATATGAGTTTAGCAACGGGGGCAAAATGTCCAGGCTGCAGTTGGATATTTGAGAATCAGTAAAATGTAGGTGGTATTAAAGTCCTGAAATAGGGTGAAATAATCTGAGAGGAAGTATAAGATAGAGAAGAATTTAAAGGAACCTAGCGCTGGGCCACTTACAACCCAGTGAGACAGTATAAAAAGTCGAAAAAGTATAAAGGCATAGAAAAGTATCATGGAGATGAAAGTGGGTCAACAGAAAATGGATGTTTGTGTTTTGTTGTACTTTGTTTTCCTGTGGTTGATATGAAGGCTTGTGTTTGTATAAGAGTGGAAATTATCTCGTAGAGAAGGAGAAACTGATGGTGCAGGAAAGACAAGATAAAATAAGTAATAAAGTCCTTCAGAAACAGTGAGATAAAACACAAAGCACAAACAGAAATTGGTTTATTTGCTTGGTAAAAAGGAGAAAGAGACTGAGAAGGAGAAGAAAGAGAAAGAGGAGGAAAAGGAGAAGAATGAAAAGGAGAAGCAATTGCATATCTTCTTCGTCAAATCCTAAATAATTCTTTCTTAATTGAAACTGCTTTTAGGTATGTGGATAAGTGATGTGCAGAGAAAGAGAAAAAGAAGTTCTGGATATGGAAGAAACCAGAGAAAGCATGGGACCGTTGTTTCTGTAAGTGTGAAAATAAATTCACAGGGAAGGTCATGGAATATTCTGTCAGTAGCAATAGTTTTGTTGAGTCATGATACTAAATTTAAAGTGGAATGGCACAGTATGGTGGTCTGTTTTTCCTCTAGTAACACTCAGCTATCTGGATGGAGATGAATAGTTAAGGAGAGAGTTTATTTGATCCAGGACAGGAGATTTGCCAGAAGAGAACAACAGAAAGAGATTGGCAGAGGAGAGGAAAGGTGGAAAGGGGAGGGGAGAGGAGGGGAGGACAGGGGAGGGAAAGGCAGGGGAGGGCAGGGGAGGGGAGGGCAGGGGAGGGGAGGGCAGGGGAGGACAGGGGAGGGCAGGGCAGAGGAGGACAGGGGAGGGCAGGGGAGTAGAGGCAGTTAAAGTCATGGGCAAAGGAGTAGCTGTAATATGGAAACACGGAGTGCAGCCTGGAAAAATTAGAAAGTGAGGTCATGGGAGGTTAACAGATAGACAAAGAACATTTAAACTCATGAATTGAATGTGGTAAGAAGGTTAGACAACAGAATACTTGAAATTGTGGTTTCTGAGGTGATGGGTTTCTTGATGGTTCTGATATTTAGAGCATAAATGTGTGAGTTTGTTCTAAGGTAGAAAGAAGGGAAAAGGAGATATAGCATGCCGAGAAGACAGGGACATTTCCACAAATGTTTCAGTCACCAGGAATGATGACAAGAGGAGTAGTGGGGTAAATGATTATAAGCCAGGTGCTAGAGTCTTCAATGGACAGATTCCTGTATACAAAAAGGCATTTTGGGAGGTACGGTCTCATGAAGTGTGTGTGTGATGGTTAATGTTGAGTGTCAACTTGATTGGATTGAAGGATGCAAAGTGTTGCTCCTGGGTGTGTCTGTGAGGGTGTTGCCAGAGGAGATTAACATTTGAGTCAGTGGACCAGGAGACACAGATCCACCTCAATCCAGGCGGTCACAATCTAATCAGCCACCAGTGAGGCCAGAATAAAAAGCAGGCAGAAGAACATGGAAAGACTAGACTGAATGAGTCTTCTGGCCTCCATCTTTCTCGCATGCTAGATGCTTCCTGTCCTTGAACATCAGACTCCAGGTTATTCAGCTTTGGGACTCTTGGACCTTCGACCACAGACTAGCTGCATTGTCAGCTTCCCTACTTAAGAGGTTTTGGGACTTGGACTGGCTTCCTTGCTCCTCAGTTTGCAGATGGCCTATTGTGGGACCTTATTTTGTGATCACGTGAGCCAATATTCCTTAATGAATCCCCCTTTATATATATAGCTATCCTATTGGTTCTGTCCCTCTAGAGAACACTTTCTAATACAGTGTGACAATGAAGGTGCAAATACTAAAGAAGAAAATAAAGAATAAGGCACTCATCTTTCACACCACCAAACCCTAAGATTCTTGGAGTGAGGAAGAACCACTTTTTGTACTGCCAGAGGAGCACAGGACCACCTCCTCAGAGTCATCACATATTTTTATCAAATAACATTATATGGCCAGTGATTTTTCTCCTTCATCAGACTTCTTTCTGAATCACTTAGGTCATGCCCTCAAAAAATATTGATATAGATGAGTATGTTCAAAATGAATGTACTTGTCTAAAAAAAATTCTAAATGAAGCTAATCTAAATTAGTTTTAACATGAAATTTATTGAAATGAATGCAGACTAGCATAGCAGGAGGTTGCAAACTTTAGAATCTTAAAAACCTGTGAGTATATGTATTTTCATGCATTTTCTACCTACTTTTCCTTGTGTAAATCACTAAATGCCTCTGTGTGTTGGTCTGCCCACCTGAACACTAGAAATTAGTGGTATCTCTTTGCAGAACTTCTGTAAAGATTAAAATAGCTTCTATCTAATAATTTGAATAATTTTATCACATAGGCTCTAAGTAAATAGTGATAATTATATTGTTTTAAAAGGATATTACTTTATTATTTCATCACATATTACTACATATATATTATTTTTATTTTGTTTATATTGTATAATTTTATTTATTTTATTTATTACTAAAATATCAATAATGTTGCTTAGTAGATGTATCTATTTTGTGTGATAAAAGGCAGCTCTGGAAAAACTATAACTTATTTTAATTTTAAAAATTAATTTGTATATGATTTTGAAACTACAAGTTCAAACATATCACAAGGTATATACTAAGTTTTCTAATATAAAAATAATATCAATTTCTATAACATCTCAAATACAGAGATTTGATTTTATATTAAAAAACAACATTCTTAAACTCCTGACTTCTTAGATCCTAATAAAATATTCATTCCAAATTTCTAAAAAAACTATTCTCATTTCTTCTTAGAAATTAATATATATGTGTGAGACATAAGATGGGACTAAGTAAAACTATAAACAATCACTTTCTATCAGAATGTAAGAGTCATGGGCAGCCAAATAGCAATAGAAATCATTTCAAATCTATATTACTTAGCATGGCAGTATAACAAATCACTTCCAATCTTAGCAGCTTAAAACAACAGACACATATCATATTCAGCCTCTGAGGGTCAGGGAATCTGGGAGCAGCTTAGCAGTAAGATTCTGGCTTAGGGTCTTTCACCAGGTTGCCAGCCAGGGTTACCATTTTCTCAAAGCTCAACTAGAAGTAGAGAATCCACTTCCAAGCTCTCTTCCTTAGTTATTGGCAGGTCTCAGTTCCTGACTGACTTTTGGCCAGAGACCCCACTCCTTTCTCTGTGTGCCTCTCCACAGGCTGCATTGGTTATATGGCAGTTGGCTTCCTCCAGGCAAATGATGAGTCAGGGAAGGAGATAGGAGGGGATACAGAGTGGGAAACAGAGAGGAGAGAGAGGGAGGGAGATGCCCAAGATGGAAGTCAAAGCTTTCATAGCATAACATTGTAAGTGACATATGATCATATGATCACTTTTGCTGTATGCTATGCAGCACACAGACTAATTCTAGTACAATGTGGAACAGACTATGTAAGGGTGTGAATACTCAGGGGTGAGAATCATAGGAGCCAACTTGGATGCTGGCTAACACAAACTATAAAATAACAAAGCCTTTCTACCCTTACTTTTGAAAAAATAGAAGAAAAATTCGGGAATTCTTATTTGCTTATCTCACTTTTGCAATGTAAATGGAAGAAACTTTTTATTTCAAACCAAACCAAATCTAATATTATGCAAGTTGGATAGTCTTGTTGGGATATTTAATTTGTTCTTTAAGAGTTTAAAGATGACAGGGAGGTGACCTTTAGTAAAATATTTAGAAAGGCTAAACTAGACTATGGCTTTTAAATCCAGGTTTCTCCCATTTAGTAGTGGATTTTGCCATTTAAAGATAAATCCAAATGGCTCAAAAGCACCTCAGTTTGCCTAATATTTGAATATTGTTTCTAGTCTCTAGTTCTACAATTATACTTTCAGTTCTTCCTCTTATCTTCTTAAAATGGTTCATCCTTTTTTACATACTGAAGTCACAATCTGGTAATAGCATGCAATGGTCATCAACGTTTCATAAATAATTCTCTTTAACTTCTGAAGTGTTTGAATTATCCTGAGAAAGTTAGATTGCAGCACAAAGAGAATTATAAGCTATTGTTTGATGATAATGAAGGAAGTTTTTGTAGAGCAGGAGTTCAGAGGGGTACAATAAAACCATTAAATGACTTGATGAAAGGAACAACTTTCATGAAGATTTAACTTATCTTCTTACTTGCTATATTTGGATACCTGCTCAAATATACAGGATTTAACAGCTGAGCTACCATTAAAAATTAGATTTTTTTTTGGCTCCTATACAAGTACTCTTGAGAATGTCCAATACATTCAACAAAATCTTACTTCATTTGATACTGCAACTAATGAAACTACTGATTGACATTTATTTTGAACCCATTTATACCTGCAGTTGTATATTTGTAGTTTTAAGAAAAAAATACCTTAAGCTCACAAAATTGAAAATGGAAATGAGACCTTTAGACTGAAATCCCTCAACTCCTTATTTCTTTTGTCAGTTGAAAACTATAAATATTTAGAATATTACTTTTTTTGGTGCTGTTTCAACGATAGGATATGGAAGAACTAACTTTGATATTTTAGCTGAAATGAAACTTCTTAAGCACAGGATGCAAAAGAATATTTGTTTTGTGTGTGTATGTGAACTTATATTTGTAAAAAGAAACATAAAACGATAACAAGTAAATTTTAACTTCAGTGCTGGGCTTCAAGATCGCTGACTAGAGGCTTCTGGTACTTGCCTTTTCCACAAAGAAGAATAAAAATATTGAGTGGATAATCAAACTTCGAATAGACAATCTAAGAGAGAACTCTGTGGTTCAACAGAGAAGCAGCAAGAAATATCTAAGGCAAGGCAGGGGAAGGAAGTGAGGGAGTCTGCTTAACTGGATTAGCAGGGAGCCCAGAGAAGTTTTTCATGGGAGAAAGGGTAAGAGTCCCTCAGTGGTCCACATCTCCGTGTGAACTTTTGCAAGCTTAGCCACGGGAGAGCCCCTCAACCTCTGTGGGTACTAAGTCTAACATATGGAGCTGCCTGGAGACCTTGCAAAAACATTACTCCAGAGAGGGAGATCACACGGTGTCCCGTACATCTTCCAAGTCTTAAGCAGTTAATTTTAGCACAGTTCCATTTTGAGAGCTCAGACTCCATTAGATCGCATCCTGCTGTGAAGCCCAACAGCCCCTGCATCTCAACATCCCTGGACTGACACCTTCACCTGAAGCCACTGCTACTGCTTACTGCTGTCATCACAGTCAAAGTGCAAGCCATTGGCAGTGATCTCACTTCCTCCAGTAGCAGGGTCACTGCACATTTACAAGTGCCCAAAGGGCCCAAGCCTGTGCTCCTTGGCTGTCTTCCTATGACTGATGTCACTGAAAGCAACTCTGTCCTCTCCAGCAACAGGGCCATAGTGCAACTGATGAGGCTCTTACCTGAGCATTCCACCAGGGATCTGGGGATCACCTCACCCACTCCTGCAACAGCCAGCACCTGCACATACCACTGAGGAGCCTAAGGACAGGACATCTCAACCCAGCTTGACCTCCCTTATACCTAAGTATACCATCCATGAACCTGGGGATTGTCCAATCCAATCTACCATTATTGCACTTGAACACTCCTGCAGGGGCTTGAGGTTGGATCCACCTGACCTTCTGCAACCAATACAGCTGGCACCCACCTACATGTACCACCTGCAGGCCTGTAAGCTGGCCCATATAACCCATCACAGCTATCCCCAACATCAATGTGGACTGCTTGAGAGCAAATAGGTTATCCCACCACTGCTATTGCCATTGCCCACACTACACATGCTGCCCAGGGGCCTCAGGCTCAGTGCTCACTCACCTAGCCCATTGTTGCCAGTGTCAGCATGTGAACAATTCATCTAGAGGGCCAAGAATTGACCCATGTGGAACTGCTAACACTGGTGACAATGAACATCACCCTGGGACCTAAGGACAAACATGTGCAGCCTTTTACTGCCACCATTTGGGCCCAAGGTGGGACCTGGCATCCCCATTCCCAGCAAAACTTCACCACAGCTGCCACTAACAACTAAACTCTAAGCCATAGAGAAAACCACAGATATCACTGATTCTATTTATATCTTAAACACTACACTACTACATAAATCCAGAATCAAAGTCTAGTATCCTACCCAGCCAACACCATAGATACAACTTCATGAAAAATTCCTCCCCTATGAAAGCACATCCAAAAACTTAGAAGAAGTGACTGTTTTACTAGATGAACACATATCAATATAAGGGCACAAGAAACATCACCAGCAAGAAAAAATATGATACCTCCAAAGAGTATAGTAATTCTCTAAAAACAGATTCCAATAAAAAAGAAATTTATAGAATTACAGAAAAAGAATTCAATTAATAATTTTAAAGTAGTTCATTGTGATATAAGGGATACAATGTGATACAGATAGATGATACAATGAAATCAGAAAAACAATTCAGAGTATGAATAAGGAATTTACCAAGAGATCATTAAAAATAAGCAAAGAGAAATTTTGGAAATAAGTAATTCACTGAATAATAAATACTTTTGAAAATTTCAACAATAGCCTAGATCAGATAATAAAAATTCAGAACTTGAAGATCCATCTTCAGTAATCACCCAGTGAAACAAATATATAATTTTTAAAAATGAACAAAGCTCATGTGACATATAAGATAATGTGAAGTTACCAAATATTTGAGTTTTCAGTATTCTAGAAGGCCAAGAGGAAACCAAAGGGATAGAAAAGCTATTTAATGAAATTATACCTAAAAACATCCCAACTCTGTTAAGAGATTTAGTCAGTCAGACACAGGAAGCTCAGAGATTTTGAAGTAGAGACAATACATGAATGCCTTCTCAAATGAACAACAAAATAAAAAATAAATAATAAAAGTGTCTTCTTCGGAGCAAATTATAGTCATATCAAAAGTGAAAGACAAAGATAGCATTCTAAAAACAAGAGAAAAGTATCTAGTCACTTGTAAGCTAACTCCCATTATATTTACAGTGGGTTTTTCAGCAGAAGCCTCACGGGATAGGAGAGAATAAGATAATTTATTCAAAGTGCTGAAAAGAAAAAAGGACTGTCAGCCAAGGATAATATACCCAGCCCCCAGCCCCAAATAATTTATAAATGAAGGAGAAAGAAAGTCTTTCCCAGGCAAGAAAAGGTAAGAGAATTCATTACCTTATACTGGCCCTAGAAGACAAACTTAAAGACGTCCTAATGTGGAAACAAAAAGATAAAATCTATCATTATAAAAACATATAGAAGTATAAAACTCATTGGTACAACAGATACATAAATGGGAGTGAGAAAGAAATTAAACATTCCCAATATAGAAACAAAGATACCAAACCACAATTGTAAATAATGAGAAAAAGAACTAAAGTTTAAATACATTTAAATAACAGGAATAAGCCCTCACATAACAGCCTTGAGTGTAAATGCATTTACACCTATAAGATATAGTTGCTGAATAGATTTTTAAAAATCACCCAACTATGTGCTGCCTTCAAAAAATTCACCTGTAAAGACACATGTAGACTGGAAGTAAAGGGCTGGGGAAAAAAAAATCCATGTAAATGGAAACCAAAAGGAAACAGGAGTAGCTATACCTACATCAGATAAAGCATACTTTAAGTAAAAAAACAGTAAAAAGGAGATTATTATATGATGATAAAAAGAATAATTCAGTAAGAGGATATAACAACTCTAAAAATTTATACACTCAACACCAGGACACTCAGATTAATAAAGGGAGAGACATAGATCTAAAGGGAGAGACACATTCCAACATAATAATAGCCAGGAACTTCAACAGTTCACTTCCAGCATCAGACAGATCATCTAGACAGGAAAGTAACAAAGAAACATTCGATTAAAACTGTGTTTTAGAGCATATTGACCTAACAGATGTTTGTAGAACATTTCATACGATAACTACCACATATGCATTCTTCTCATCAGCACATGAAACATTCTCCAGGATAGAACATACCGTAGGACACAAAAGAAACCTGAAAAAAATTCAAAAATATCTTCTCAGAACACAATGGAATACATCTAGAAATCAATAACAAGAGGAACTTTGAAAACTGTACAAATACATGGAAATTAGACTATGTTCTTGAATAACTATTGGATCAAAAAAATAAGAAAAAAATTAAATTATTGAAATAAATGAAAATAGAAACAATATACCAAAACTTATGTGGTACAACAAAATCGATGCTAAGAGGAAAGTTTACAGCAATAAACACTTACATGAAAAAAGTATAAAATTCTAGATAATACATTGATACACCTCAGGGGATGAGAAAAGAAAGAACAAATCAAACCCCAAATTAGTAGAAAGAAAAAAATAATAAAATGCAGAGTAAAAATAAATGAAATAGAGACTAAAAAATTACAACAGGTCAGTGAAATGAAAAGTCAGTGTTTTAAAAATATAAACAAAATCAATAAGCTGATGGCTAGATTAACCTAGAAAAAGAGAAAGAATCAAATACACAAAATCAGAAACAATAAGGGGTTTTTACAGTTGATACCACAGAAATATAAAAGATTATCAGAGACTATTATGAACAACTAAATACTAAAAAATGGAAGGGAAATGGATAAATTCCTGAATACATACAACCTAGTAGTATGGAATCAGCACAAATTAGAAATAGAACACCTGAACAGAACAGTAGTGAGTAATGAGATAGAATCAATAGCAAAATATCTCCTAACAAAGAATATCTCAAGACTGAATATTGCTGCATTGTAACAAATGTACAAATTGTTCTCAAACTATCCCAAAAAATTAGAATGAAATTCTCCCTAACTTATTCTATGAGGCCAGCACTACAGTAATACTAAAACCAGGCAATGATGCAACAAAATAAGAAAACTACAGGCCAATATTCTTGATGAACATAGAAACAAAAATCTTGAACAAAATACTAGCAAACCAATACAACAGCATATCAGAAAGATAATATCACATGATCAAGTAGGATTTATCCTACAGATTCAAAGATGGTGTAACATATACAAATTAATAAACATGATATATCACATCAACAGAATAAACAACAAAACACCTATGATCATTTTAACAGATACAGAAAAAGCACTTGATAATATTCAACATACCCTTTGATAAAAATTCTAAACAAATTAGGTATAGAACACACAGACCTCAACATAATAAAGGCCATATATGACAAACCCACAGCCAACATCTCACTGAGTGGGGAAAAGCTGAACTTTTTTTTTCTCTAATAGCTCAAACAAAGCAAAGTGAAATTGTCTTTTTTAGCAGATGACATAATCTTATATCTAAAAAAAACCTTAAGTCTCTATCAAAAAAACCTCTTAGATAAATAAATTTGATAGTTTTAAGATAAAAAATCAATATATGAAAATCAGTAGCATTTCTATACACAAATAATGAACTAGTTAAGAAAAAAATCAAGAAAATACGGCCATTTACAATAGCTACAAAAAATACCTAGGAATAAATTCAACCAAGGAGGTGAAAGATTTCTATAAGGAAACCTATAAAACTCTGATGAAAGAAACTAAAGAGGACACAAACAAATAGAAAGGCATTCCATGCTCATGGATCAGAAGAATAATATATTTAAAGTGATCACATTACACAAAGCACTCTACAGATTCAATGCAATCCTTATCTAAACACCAGTGTCATTTTTCATACAAGTAGGAAAAATCCTAAGATCTGTATGAAACAACAAAAAAGGCCAAACAGCTAAAGCAATCCTGAACAAAAAGAGCAAAGCTAGAGACATGACACTGCCTGACTTCAAAATATATATAAGGTTATTGTAACTCAAACAGCATGGCCTTAGTATAAAAACAGACATAGACCAATGGAACAGAATAAAGAACCCAGAACTAAATTTATATTTATTTATAACCAACTTATTTTTGACAAAGATACCAAGAACATATATTGTGGAAAAGAAACCATCTTAACTAAATGGTGCAGAAAAATTTGAATATCCATATGTAGAAGAATGGAACTGGATTCCTGTCACTATACACAAAAAATCAACTCAAGATGGATTAAAGACTTATACATAAGACCTGAAACTATAAAACTACTAAAAGAAAAAATAGAGGAAAACATTTCAGGAGATTGGTTTAGGTAAAGATTTGGTGGCTAAGATGAGACATTAAAAGCACAGGCAAAAAAGTAAGCAAATTTTACTATATTAAACTAAAAGGTTTCTGCACAACAAAAGAAATAACAGAGTGAAGAGACAACCTTTGAAATTAGAGAAAGTATTTTTAAACTCTTCATCTGACAAGGAATGAATATCTGGAATATATAAAGATCTCAAACAACTCATCGGTAAAAAATAAAAATAAAAAATAATCTCTTAAAAAGAAGTCAAAGCACATAATTAGACATTTCTCAAAAGAAGACATACAAATGACCAACAGGTGTTTGAAAATATGCTCACGTCACTAATCAGGAAAATGCAAACCAAAAGCAAAATGAGGTATCATCTTACTTCATTGAAAGTGGCTATTATTAAAAACAGATAAAAAATAATAGATGCTGTCAGGGATCCAGAATAAAGGGAACTCTTATATACTGTTGATAGAAATGTAAATTAATATAGTCTTTGGAAAAACAGTATGAAGATATGTCAAAAAAAAAAATAGAGCTACCATACTGTCCAGCAATCCCACTACTGGGTATTTATCCAAAAGTAAGGAAATCAGTATATCAAAGGTGTACCTGCATCCCGATGTGTATTGCAGCACTGTTCACAATAGTAAACATATGGCATTAACCTAAGTGTCCATCAATGAATAAATGCCTAAAAATGTGGTATATATTTACAATGGAATATTATTGAGCCATAAAAAAAGAATAAAATCATGTTATTTACATCAATGTGGATAGAACTGGAGGTCATTATGTTAAGTAAAATAAGGCCCAGAGAAACAAGTATCATATGTTCTTACTCATATATGGGAGCTAAAGAGTTGACCTTGTGGAGGTAGAGAGTAGAATGATAGATACCAGAAACGAGGAAGGGTGTTTGGGTGGTGAGGAGAATTAAGAGAGCTTGGTTAATGCGTACAAACATATAGCTTGAAAGAAGATATAAGTTCTAATGTTTGATGGCAGAGTAGGGTCTCATAGTTAAAAACACTATTATATACCTCAAAATAGCTAGAAGACTTGAAATTCTCCCAACACATAGAAATAATAAATTCTAAGGCTGATGGATACCCTAAATTCTCTGACTTGATCCTTGATCCTTACATATTCTATGCATATAGCAAGATATCACATGTACCCCACAATTATGTACAAATATTGTTTATCAATTTAAAAAAGACTTTACTCTTCAGTTCTTAGGCATCTGGAAATCTATTCCATACAGACTTTCTGTCTTGGGGCCATGTTGTCACTTCAACAGTGTCCCTTGAACAAAGAGTCTATGAAAAAGGCCTTCTCTCTCCAATATGGACCACATTAAACAGATTAATTTAAAAAAGAAAAATAAATGGTCTTTAGACTTCAGTACTTTATCTCTTATTCATAACAAAGTGTCATGCACATCACAGATAATTAGGACATGATATTTTGTCGTAAGCCTCAACTAATGATCAGAATTCTGCAAGAGTAAGGATCTTTTCTGGGAGAATACAGGACACAGGGACTCTGCAAGGTGGACGCCTCTGCAGATCTCTCTTGGTATGCAGATTTTTGCCACAATCACTTGAAGTTTGTAAGGATTGATCACCCACCAGTAGATGGGTCACTGTGATTTTGAAGCCCTGATAAAGTATTGGTATTTATTTAAAGAAAATCTTATCTTTATAGGTCTATAATTTTTTCTTGAACAGATGCCTATATAAAAATATTTTAATGGTTATTATTTTTGAGAGGATTGGTGTCACTGGAGAAAAAATGTTCCTGCAATAAGAAATAACCAAGTCTGCTAATATATAACTTCTGGGTCTTTTTAAACTAAAAAAGATGAAATGGCAGAGTGTCACTAAACATGATAATTCAGAACAGACTAAACTAAAAATACGCATGGTTGAAAATAAGGGCAGTATTATTAGATAATACCATGATTATGGTGATATCATTGCATATATTTATGGTTGAATATATCCATCTAATTATTCTGACTTCATCTTTTCTTGGCATGTAATAATTCCTGTCAATTTATGGGAAATCTGGTAACTACACGAGAGGAAAGTAATGGCCGAGAAAACTGCAACAGAGAAGCAATGTTAGGCAGCAATGCATAGATTCTTGAAGTTAAACCCTGTAACTATTTGCTTTGCACAATTCTGGTAACTCCTGTGACCTCACCAGTGTATCCCAGAGTCAGTAAGGTTCACACCACAGTTACTGATGAACTTTCTAGCCCAAGGCTAGAAAGAGGGAGAGGCTATGAAAGGCAAAGCTCTAAAAATAGCAATCTTTTACTAAGCACCTACTGTCTGCAAACTATAGTGTCTTATGCTTGGGAGACTGGGGTAGAGGTATGATAAGACTTATTTCCAGTGCTCAGAGAAAACCTTTATAGTACATTACTAGGGGAGAAATAGAGGTGTACACAAACAATCCCAAATAATAAAAAGGGAAAATTGTGTTAGAGGACAGACATGGGTAGGAAAGGCCACCTCTCAGGCTGTAATTATCAATCCTACTATGAATATGAACATATTTTAAAGCCCCTTTCCAAAGTCTCAGTAAAAATTAGAGCCCTGGGTACCCTTTTATTTTTATAACAGTGGAGAAACAATCCTACATAGAGCAACGTCCAGAGGATCTGGATATAGAAATACTGTCTCCAGTCAGGCAGCTCCTCAAAGTGGGTGTATTTACTTGGCCTAGCCAACTGAGGTGCAAAGATTAAAACTATTCATTGGGTTTGTTTGTCCCAGGTCTACAAAATTATTAACTTAGTTTGTTAACCCCAGGTCAAGAAATGCTATTTCACCAAACAAGAAATGGTCTGCCTAGTTGAAAAGTTAATGTAAAATTAAAAATATATTAAAATATATAAATACATATATATAAGGAATGATCTTAGTTGAAAAATTTATTTAAAATTAAAATGTACATATAAATACATATTTATATGTATAAATATATAAGCACATATGTAGTTATATAAATATATATAAGCATATAGATTATGTTTTTAAATTCTCTTTATATAGAAGAGAAAAATTAAATGCATATAATATCCATACAGGTTTGACCTTACACAGGTCTCTTTGATGTGCTTTATGTTTTCAGGCATGCCACTTCACCTCTTGGTCTCAATGCATTTATCATTAACATGGGCTGTTATGAGGATGTATAGACTATTTCTGAAGCACCTATCACAGTGCATTGCATATTGTGGGTACCCTGTATTTGATGCTCAAAATGAGAATAGAATGTTAAGTTTGTGTTTCATTCCAAATTTAATACGTATACTAACACAGTCGCTCATCAATATTCAATGAGTGCTTCCTATTGCTAAACACCCTTTTGGGTATTAAGGATTCAGAGATGAAAAACTGACACAGTTCTTAAGGGATTTACATAGTAGATGGGGAAAGCGTAACAGTAACAAATAAGAGCATGAAACAGAAAAATGCAACAAATTTTATATGGCTGGGCATGACATAAATATTAAGCAAATCAGGAATATACTAAGGTATAACTACTTTAGAAGTCTAGTGTCAATAGACTCCTTTATTAGAATGCTTAAAACACTTAGTCAGAGATAAGGTATTGTACGTTAGGTTGATGTGTCACTGGCCAAAATTTTCTTCCTCTCCTTTTATGGTTCTTGTTCTTGTTCTTGTTCTCTGCTTGCATATTCCAATTTCATATTATGTCATATTTCTTATGTGCTGTTGTCAGAGCTAGGAAGCTAATTATCTTGGTCTCTATTTCTTTGAAGTTTAGATTGTAATTCCAACTCCTCTGAAGGCTGAGGCAGGAGGATTGCTTGAGCCTAGGACTTTAAGACCAGCCTGGAAAACACAGTAAGACCCTGTTTCAAAAAACTGTGCAAAAATTTTTAAAAAATGACTAAGTAAATAAATAAATTTTTGCCTGTATTATATAGCTTCAAATACTGTTCTTCCATCAGTCTATCCCTCCCCAGTTACTTTTGTTAAAATCCTTGTAATGTTATTAATCCCGTCTGGCAAAAGCTTTCTTTAAAACATCTTTGGAAACTATTGTAACAGAGATTTCATACATATCGTTGTATTTACAAAGGAAAATGACATGCGTATTCTACTTAGGTGTTAGAATTAATCAACGATAGCTCAGAAGGTTTTTTATTCCCTTTGTTGTTTCAAATCTCACCCCAAACAACTTCCAAAGCCAACTTCAGTGTCTGAATTTGAAAACTATGATCTGACAAGAAAATCTTACCTGGATGGGCATTTTTCTATTTAAAATCGTATTTTTGTGAAATATTAATATGAATGCCTTTCTGTGTTACCTTGATTAATATCTAAGTTCTGGTTTCACATGTCAGAGCATGATATAAATCCATGGCACAGACATAGGAATACTTATTAATGTACTGATAGCTTTTTTTGAGATAATGTGTTGTTAAAACTGCCATTAAGATGTGTCAGAAGGAGATTAAATATAGCTCAATGAATTTTGTGGCGTTTCTCCTTTTGCAAATAATAATCACACATAAGCAGAATTTAGAAATGTGACCGTTATGTCAGTTTTATTTGCATAGCCTCCTAGTCAACCCCCCTTCCTGCAATTCTGCTGACCACTATTAAGACCTCCACAGTAAGCCATTATCTTTCTTTTAAATAATGTATTCATTTAACAATTGCAAACATTAAAGAAAGTTTCACATTGAGCTTTTAACACCTTTAAAGAGCAATGCTCCTACTTAGGACAAAGTCACAAAAATGGCTTTGTGATAAATTCACAATGATTAATTCACAACGTGATCAATGCACTTATCAATTCAAGTGATATATAGTATGCAATTTGTTTAACAGTGCAGTTATTTGGGTTCTATGATTCTACACTTTTTAAATTAAAATTTTTAGTTTTATTTATTTTTTGAAACAGAGTCTTCCTCTGTCTCTCAGGCTGGAGTGCAGTGGTGCGATCTCAGCTCACTGCAACCTCCATCTCCCAGGTACAAACAATTTTTGTGCCTCAGCCTCCCAAGAATCTGGGATTACACGTGTGCGCCACCACACCCGGCTAATTTTTGTATTTTTAGTAGAGATGGGGTTTCACCATGTTGGCCAGGCTGGTTTCAACTCCTGACCTCAAGTGATCCACCCACCTTGGCCTCCCAAAGTGCTGGGATTGGATTACGGGCATGAGCCACCACACCTGGCCCTATGTTTCTACACTTGCAGAGTAAAATAACACATAAATAAAAAAGAAAGGTGTTCACTGAATTCATGGTTGATGGCTAGAACATATTGCAAAAATGTTTTAATAGAGGGGGAGTGACAAAGCTAGGTAACTGAAAGAAAGTTAAATGGCCTATCTAAAACGCTGGCTAAGCAGTAGATTCATAATATTATTCACCCACATGCCAGGTTTCTTCTGCCCCAGAAGAAGAGTTATTTATACGCGTCACCAGGTGTTGTACAGGATTTGTTGCTTGGTGAGTTGACAAAATTGGAAAATTGGTCCTAGTACATTTCAATCACAGATTCCTTTCACTTGGTTGATCAGCATTAAGGCCAGTGAATTCTCTGTGGCCTCAATTATTACCATGTTGCTCTCTTCATTAAAAAAAAAGTCTCCTTGGAAGCCTGGAATTATGTTTTCCCTTCACCCTTCTCCCATTTTCCTTTAAAAAGATTCATTTAGAATTTTTGATCCTATTTCGATACTCTTTAGCAGCTCCCCAAAATAAGCTCAGATGACATAAAATGGACACTCAAGGATCTCTGATTTCCAGTTTCATGAAAATATTGTTTTCTCAAATGTACACAAATTCTTGCTATTTCCTGAGTTTTACTACACTCTGTTATCTTCCTGGCTCTCTTCTTCCTGGTATACCCTTCAAGATCTAGCTCCATGTTACCGTCTAGGTGGAGCATTTCATGGAAGGTCACTGGGTTTTCTGCACTCCCAGAGTTCATGTCAGTGTCAATGTTTGAGAGCCAACTGGAGTCATTTGCCTACCAATCCATCTTCCCTACTGCCTTGTGAGCTGCTAAAGCTGCGACAAAGTTGTCTTCTGCTTTAGTTTCTCTGTGTTTCATGTAGTGCCTGGTGTTGCCCTGTCTGAAACTCTCTCCTTCACACCCTGTTTAAGAAATTCCTATCATCTTACCATTAGAGAAGTCTTCTTAGATATGTAGCTCTGGTGATCTATCCATGTCACACATGCACAAGTTCACGTACACACACTCTCACACACACACACACACACACACAAATACACATATAACATGACAGAAAGTTGATGTACATGAAAAAGAATATATTCATAATCTTGGGGAAAAATGGCTGTCAGCCTTTGTTTCCCTAATCATTAGAATTAAACTCAATCATGTATTTGTTAAAGATGTAATTCCAGGCTATAAATCAGGGAGAAGATTTTTCAAATGAGTGTTTTCAAAACAAAGTTTCATGAGAATGCCATAATGGGCTTTGGTGTTTATGACGACTATCCCAAAGTGTTTAGTTGCTGCAAATTTAGTGGCAATGTCCTATATCTTTCCATTAATAAACATATTACATTTAAAACATTTGGTAGAATATGGTTCAGCAATAATAATAATTTGTACTCATAGCTCAAAACCAATAGCTCAAAGCACTTCACAATGTGCTTTTTAATTTTTGCTCATTCCCATATACTGCTTATTTCATCCTCATTCATCCTGCAAGGTATGTGAGTATATTACTTGCATTTAAATAATAAAAGTAAATGAAATATTTAATATGAGAAAGAAAACTAAATAGTCTTTTATAGCTGTCTAGGGTACCTGGAGAGCTGGTATCAGGGACAGGAAATATTATAAGGAATATTTGTATTTTCTCTGATCTCTAGGATCAAGTAAGGGTGATAGCAAAAAGGTTTTATGGATTAAATGCTAATTTGGGTAATTGGATTTACCTGGAGTCTTGAGAGTCAAGTTTCTGAGAACAATTGAAGAGGCTTTTTTATGGAGGAGAGGAGCAGAAACAACTGCTATAGCAACCGGTGTGATGATCTTCCCTATAGGGTTACAAGACCTACCATTAAATCTCAATATTTTGTCTGGGAATCTCTGTCTTTCCTACCTCTGTATCTGGGTTCTGAATGTAGCTTCAGAAAATAAACTAGGGGTTTTCGCTGTGTTTACCTTGTTTGGTTTTCTTCTCAGAATCAAAGTCCTGCATCAGCTGTTGTCTTAGATCTGAACCACAGTTTTTTCAAGTACTTTTGTCTAATTTTCTAGTTGTTTTAGAGTGGGAGGGTAAGGATAGTTCCTGCTACTCCCTGGCTATAAGTGGAAATCATTTCTTTTAATAAATATACCTATTCAAGTGTTCTTTTTTTTCTCATCTTAGATCTGGCAAACGATGTATTGTAAGAATTATTTTTTCACCCAAATTGTAAAATTTATTCATGTACCATTTTTTCTTAATATACTCTCATTATCTTCTTAATATCTGCAGGATCTGTTGTAATTTCCCCTTTTTCAGTACTGATATTTATAATTTGTCCTTTCTCTCTCTTTTTTTGATCAGTAGGGTTAGCGCTCTATCAACCTTGGTTCTGTTATTTCAGTGCATTGTATTTTTCTTTTGTTTTTCAGAAATCCATGCTGTGGCTAAGCTCAAAGTGGGCAATAAGGGCAGGGAGAAGAAGAACATGAGTCAGTATCTTTGAAATGGTAATTCAGTCCCTCACACTAAGTTGCCTCTTGTTCTGATGCCCTTCTTCCAGGAAAATGTTTATCACCTCCACTGACTAATATAAGTGCATCTCTTGACTACAGGATGGGCACTGCCCCGTTTCTTCATTTTTGTCACTGACATCTTGGAATTAGGGAGGAAGACTACGCCTAAGCTTGGTGGAGGTGGGAACTGAGTGAAGGCTGAGTATTGCATGCTGTTGTCCAAATCCTTCCATAAAGGCAAGCTTTCTTGTCCTGTCAACTTTGGGCTCTCTCCATTCCTGTCTACTTCCCACTCTTCAATCCCAAATTTCTAGTGTCATTCTTATGCAAGACAATTAGTTCTCTTTTTGCCTTATCCTTTACAGGCTGTGTTTACAAGACCAGAACTTTCTCAACCAAAACATTCCATCAAGCCTCATTAAGAATTTTCTCAGAATGAGGTCAGTTTACCTCAGAAATATGTACTACAATTAAAGAGTCAAAAATTTTTTCCAAAATAGTATTTTGTATCTCATTCTATATGGGTGAGTACTTGCTCTCTCATGCTTAAAATTGTTCAGTATCTTATTCTCACACACATAGATACACACAGGAACAGAACCATACACACACAATACATGCAATCAATTTATAGACTATGAATCACTACATTGATATACATATACCTATGTTAATATTTGTCAATCGAATTAATTTGGAAGGGTATAAATATAATTTTAACAGTGGTTTATTTAGCAGAATGGAAGTGTGGGATGTGATGAGGGGGAAGATACATGTAATTTTTTTCTTTAATTATTTTTCACTGAATTTATAATACCTTTATTATGTAAAACAAATATATTTAAAATTCCATGCTTGTCTGGTGTCCCATTTTATTTTAGGTAGCTTTCAAGTTGAAAAGCATACTTACGTAAGTGAAAGATAGTGGAAATTTTGTTTAAAGCACCACCCCACAATAAATATTCGAGTTTCTTAGAGACCAACCATGAATTTTTGCCTGGTAATAGGTCAATAAAAATATTTCAATAACAATATTGAAATATTCAATAAAAATATTGAAATTTTAGGAAACATGCCAAAATATTTTGGAGCAGGAGATTATTTTGTGGTATCCCACAGTCATATAAGTGGATAGCTAAAAGTGAGATACGTCTTTGAGCTATGTTACTCCTTCTGGGAACTTTATTGGAATCCTGCCATGTAACACAGATTTCAGCAAAGCTTCTCTGTGTGAAGAGTCTTGAGTCCCATGGACTGTGAGGCTCTCAAACATAACTTTATAATAATGAGAAGAATGGAAAAAGAGTCTGAGCTTTGAATTCAGAAAATGCTGGGTTCGGCTTGCAGCTCACCACTTCCCGATCATGTAACCTTCCGTGCTCCATTATGTTGCTCTAAGCATCCTCCACCCTCATATGTGAAAGGTGGATAATCACTTTTCCAGATGGTATAGAGACTGCATCAGGTGAGGCGGAATACGGAGCACTCAGCCCTGTGCTCTACAAAGGTACCCTAAATGGGACCCTCTCCATGCCTTCCCTTGACTTCTGATCACCTGCCTTGAGTTATATTCCTAACTTTCCTAAACTTCTTTCTGGGGCCCACTACTATTACTTAGTCCTTTCCGCAGGAGGGTCCCAGAAAGCTAATGGATTTTGTCACCTAAAAAGATTTGCAGAGAAAGTGAAAATCTTTGAGGCACCTGGAAGTAGGCAGATGATTTTCCTACCTTCATTTAGTCTTCTCCCCTTTTGTCAGTACCTTTCAAGAAGGAATAATTTTCAAATTATGATTGTGCTTCAGCTATTGTGGTTGCCTATTTGGCACTATTGCTCTCTCGTTTTATTCTCTGCTCTTTCATATGAGCAAGATGGGTTGGGTGTGTTCTCTTATTTTTATTTTATTTTTTTGTTTCATTGAAATTATAATCACTCAATTGTATTCTCTTTCCCTACTGATATGTATTATTTTTGTTTTTTTCACTATCATGAGAGAACATACTGATAGTTTAGGTTGCTATTTACTCTAGTCCTGAGATTCTTTTCTGTACCAGTTTTGTGAATTGTCTGCAGAAGGCATAGTTTATTTTGGCATTTTCTTAGAAGAATACACAGCCCTTGAATCCACTGGGCTCTCAGTCTATCTCATGATACCATGCCTGCAAATGGTCCTATTTGTTTGTTTGTGGAAAGTTCAGAAATTGTCAGTCTTTTTTCTCCTCAACATAAATATAAGCTTATATTAAATTAATTTTAATGTGATCAGTTATTGCGTTGGCAGTCTACATTTGGACATCTGTATTTAGCAATGAAATTTCCTGAATATTAATAAGCTTGATCAAATTTATGGTTTAAGGCCACAAGTAAATAATTATTATATAAGCACTTTTACTTTGTTATCGTAGTAATAGAAATAAAAGAAGCTTGCTTATGTTCAGCATGGAAGCTTAAAATAAAATACAATCTTGAAGGTGCCTATGCTTAGGAGATGGGCAATAACAGCTCATTTTCTCTTCAAGGTCTTTAGATTAAAATTAACATGACATTATTTGTATTAAGCAGCTTTTTCTAAGTTTTAAATAACTTCAGTGTTAGGAAGCAAAAATCTATTAATAATAATAATAAATCTTCACATATCATTCATCTCTCAGTCTAGCCTATCCTATGCTGAAAACTAGAGAAGAGGAGTAGAAGACATATTACCTTATCTAAGATCAAGAAGCTCATTGCCTAACTGGTGAGACATTTATCTACATAATTACATGGATTTACACATATGCTCACAAAATAAAACTTAACATTTCATAGAATGGAACTCTAATTACTATGATGTAAATAAGTGAGCTGGGAAGAAAGGAGGATTTAAGTAGTACAGAGTGGTTTAGAAATTCTTAGTTGAACATGTGAGGAGTTTAGCTAAAGCATTGTGGAAATTTAATTAATTGAAGAAACATTGTAAATACTCAGTTATGGTCTGTACCTAGGTGATTTAGGAGATACAAAAATGAATAAAACAGGTTTTGTGTGTTTTGGAAGCTTTATAATTTTATGGCACCTGTATAGGCATAGCTAAGCCTAGAACAGATAATGTGATGGGCACCACAATAGCAAGTGAACTAGAAGGCTAGGGAAGTAAAATATTTAATTCTCATAAGAAATTGTTTAAAATTGTTGAGAAAGATGTCGTTGAGCTAGCTCCTGAGGCATGGGTAGAAATTCTATGAGACGAACTGATGACAGTTGCCAGGGAGGGGAGTATGGAGGAGAATCTCGTTTATTTATTGTACACATAATCGTAACTAATAATAGACACTCTGTTCCATGCCCCTTGTCCTTATAGTGCATAATCCCTTTCTACTTTAATTCTGGGCTCAGTAAATTACTTTTCTGTGCCCATGAGGTGTTAGTGAATGGGGTATTAGCAATGTAAAGTAGTCAGCAACTTGAGAGGTGAATTTCTGTGGCAAACTTCAACAGCTGTGCTTGCTCTCTCTTGCCCGGGATAGCCTGAAAGATGATGAAAGTTATTTGAGAGACAGATGGGTCACCCCAGCCAAGGCCATCCTAGGTCCATTAAGAGACAAATGATTACTTAGATATGTATGTGAGCACAACTACGGCCAGAGAGCAGAAGAACTGCCCAGTTATGTCTAGCTCAAATCACCAACCTTGCAGATTAGACATCAGTTTTACTTGGTTGCTATTTTAAGCAACAAAGTTTTAGAAATCATTTGTTATGTAGCATCATCATTGCAGTAGTCACTGATTGATAGAGTAGAAAGATGGTACCAGAGGCTGGTAAGGGTGGTAAGGGGTTGGAGGAGGTGAGGATGGTTAACGGGTACAAAAAATTAGAATGAGTAAGACCTGCTATTTGATAGCACAATATGGTGGCTCTAGTCAATAATAACTTAATTACCCATTTGAAAATAACTAAAAGAGTATAATTGGATTGTTTGTAACACAAAGAAAGAATAAGTGCTCGAGGGGATAGACACCCCATTCTCTATGATGCGATTACCATGCCTTACATGCCTGTATAAAACCATGTCATGTACCTCATAAACATATAAACCTACTATATACCCACTAAAATTAAAAAATAAAAAAAATGGAAAAATCACTGATACAGATATTATTCCAGGTAAAATGAGATGAGAAATGTGTTTGTGGTCTTTCCAAAGACACACAAAATAAAATTTAGATAATACTTATTGGCTATTTTAGGTGGATTCTATGCTAGTTACTTTTCTCAGTTGCTTAAATATAGGAAAATAGGAGATTTAATAGGTAGACTGGTCCTGAATAAGGAAATGATATAGAATTTGGCCACAAGAGTGTTGTCATTGAGGGCTATTGTCATTGAGGAAGCCAAGGATGAAAGTCTAGAGAATCTGATGCAGTGACCAAATGCTTATTTAAATCAACAAGATTTAGAAGGCAGAGGAAGATGGTAAACCAGGACTTTGCAGCAACTACAATGAGTTTCTAAGAAAGCTGAAAAACCTGGGAAAAGCTGCAAATGTCACCACCATCTCCTGGCCTGTGAGATACAGGAAAATGATAAAACAACACTTGGAGCCTTAAATGAAAGTGTGGACCCCAAAGAGAGCCAGGAAAGAGAAAATTTTTAATTGAGGCAGAAGCAGTGTCTGAAAAAATGTGAAGGTAGAGAACGTTGAGTTTAAAATAAATGATTAATTCTAGATATACAGTGGATTTTTTCATGATCCTTAAGCTTAGCTATATCATGGGTAGAACATGAATTTTAAGAGTTTGAGTCAGAGATAGCATGGACATAGTGCTGGAAGTGCAGAGATTAGCAAATATAGACACTCAATACATGAATTTTCAATTAACAAATCAATAATGCTAGCTCTCTTCAGGATCCTGCACATGTGGCCTTCATCTGATTTGATTTTATTTCTTTGTCCAGGTGCTGTGACTCACGTCTGTAATCCTAGTACTTTGGGAGGTCAAAGTGGGTGGATCCCATGAGCTCAGGAATTCGAGACCAGGATGGGGAACATGGCAAGACCTCATCTCTGCAAAAACAAAACAAAGCAAAGATTAGCCGGGCTTGATGGCACATTCTTCTAGTCTCAGTTACTTGCAGGGCTGAGGCAGGAGGATCACTTGGGCCTGGGAAGTCGAGGCTATAGTGAGCTGTGGTTTTGTCACTGCACTCCATCCTGGGTGACAAACTGAGACCCTGTGAAACACACCACACGCAACCAAAGAAATTTCTCTCTTGGTGACAATATTGACATTTCAGTCATGCTTTAAAACTGTTCTATACCACACAGTAGCCATTAGCCACATGTGGCTATTTAAATTTCACATTGTTAGAATTAAATAGTTTTTTAGTCATACTAGTCACATTTTGAGTACTCAGTAGCCACACATGGGCTAATGGCTCCAACACTAGACAATGCAGACACAGAATATTTCTTTAATTACAGAAAATTCTATCGGAGAGCAATGACACAGAACAAATACAACCAAGGCCTCCTTTTTGAATTCACTCATCACACATCATGCGTTTTGACTTCCCAACTTCCAATCAGTTCTATAATTATTTATTCCTCTGAGACATTGGTAAATTATATTAAAATACATATGTGTGTTCATTAATACTGTATGTTCCCTGTAAACATGTGTCAACATTCAACATTAATACTGTATGTTATCTGCAAACATGCTTCAGCATTCAATATCAGGTCATCTTCGGTTCAGACTTTGAAACCTCGACTCCCACCTATCCTGACTTGCCTCAAGCTTATACTTTTAAGTTATGAAAGTGAGTAACAACTAATGGTTTCTACCAGAAAAAAAAAATTACTGCTCTAGTGTTGCATTTTGGAAGATCCAGGCAACGTTATATTCCTTAAACGGGGAGTATGGGTGTGAAACGCCAAAATGAAAATAAATGCTTTATTCTGGCTTTTCTGGATCCTGGTTTTATTATTTGTCCATCTTGATTTTGTAAATGTAAAGCAGTTTGTAGTTTTGGTTTTAATGGTCAGTGGCATGATTTAACTGAGCATTAAACTTTTCCTTAATTGAATTCCTCTTTATTGTTTAGATATTTAGTATTTTTTCCTTCCTTTTCATTGCAATAACTATCAATTACAGCATTTAAAGATCATAATTAATACAAAGTTTCTCTTTCTCCAGAGAGTAACCAAACTTATTTATTAACTCCCTTCTGATTTTTTAGTAAAGGTTGTTTTTAATTCCCCAAAATTCAAATGTGTATCATATTCTGTATGTTGAAGGCAAATGTTACAAAGGGATTTAACTTGTATACATTAGTGATGCATGCACACTTAAAATTTCTGAATAAGCAATGTACTAACAGTCCCGCAGTTCATCAGCTTGGAAACTGAAAGAAAAACAAAAACACAGCAAATGTGTCTAGCCTTTTAAATTCGTATTACTGTTCTTATGTTCAGGAAGAAAGTGGTATTAACCAGATGGCAATAATATTGTGCCTCATAACTTCCTAGAATGTGTTTCTAAAAATTGATTGATCTAGAATTTCAAGCTTTACTTTTTAGCGAATATTGAAAATATTCATGAATTGTATTCACTTTTACAATTTTCTCATCATGAACATATGATAATTGTATTATACAAGTTTGCTATCTGGGAGTAAAGGAAGTGGATTCTTTGTTGAGTCTTCACATCTAGGACCTTTGCTTTTTTCTTATATTTGTTGCTTGCTAATAATCAAGCCTAGGTAGTCTGCAAAACGGACTACCTAGATAGAATTAGAAAGGGCTAAACATACGTCTTTGATTTGAATAACCAGAAGAATAAAATAGAGGTAAGAATAAAGATATTGCCTGTAGTTTATCAGCTCCTCAGATGTTGTAAACCACTTTTCTCAGTAACCCAGCTATTTACAAATACGGTGTGCCTAGCCTCACCTGAGCCCACATTTGCAGTGAAGTGGAGGAGTTTTTAAACTTTTCAAGCAAGTGTTTTGGCATTGGAGATATACAAGGAGATAACGTGTGGTTCATATGAATGCCAGTTTCATGAGCTTGTGGCTGTTTCAGGACGAAGCGTGCATTTTGGCTATGATGGTACCGGGCTGTTTATAACATACACTCAGAATGACTGGGGTAACTGTAACATGGGCTAATGCATCGTGCAAAGATAATTTCCTCTGCCTTTTTCCTTTTTAAACAAATTGCAGCCTCATATTTCAACCAAATGACCTCTCTAACACTCCACGGTGACTAATTATAAGAGAATGAGGGGCATTTACTATTAGCAAAAATGGATTAAGTTTTGCCATAACCTTGGGAGGCAACATACCCAATGATGTTTATAATCTCAGTGATTAGAAGGGGGTGTCTTCCAAAGGTGGTTGTTGATTGCTTCGGGCGCTGTGCTGCTGAGCTCAGTCTATTCAATGCCACAGAGTCAGCGGCTTAAAATTCCCTGTCTGGTTTTTATGTCGCTAATAATTTCAATTGATACTGTTCGAACGGAGGAGGGAAGCAAGCAGGAACAGTGAGGATGGGGGATCAAACATCAATATGAGGAAACAGACAAGAAAAGGTAAGAGAGAATAAATGAAGAATAACTATTTATTCATACCCGAAATATTTATGAGGAACTGACGATGTACGAAGTGTAAGGTTGTGGGCTTTCAGAGTGCAGAGTAAAGAAGACACGCATAGTCCTTGGATTAGGGGGTGCTTAGAGTCAAGTTGGAGAGACAGACCAAAAATAAAACAGGTAAATAGTAATATACTCACAACTTGTGAACTGGTCTGAAGAAAATGAGTAAGGTGCACAGATGGGTAATAGTAAGAACTTCTCCAAATATAAGAGTATAGCTTTTCGATTGAAGCTGAAAGTTGAGAAGGTTGCAGGCATTTTAACATCTTTGAAAAGAGGAAAAGGTAACAAAGTGAGTGAAGTCTTTGGAATGTGCAAAAGATGAGTATGCTAATGGTATAAAAAGCTTACAGTAATGAGTATGTTGGTGAGACTGAGAATTAAAGCAGCAAGAGGGAAGAGGAAAGAGGTGATATTGAAGGTAGCTGTCAGGTCCTGTCACATCTTGAATGGCAGATCAATGTTCCTGATTCTATGTGATAGGATTTCTTTAGAATTTTGAGTAGTTGACACTTCTGATTTATGTTGTATCGGGAATAAATGGATTAGATATGGTCAAAATTGGAAGAGTAGAGATCAGTAAGATGACTGCAGCAGTTCAGGCTAGAGATGGTAATATTGGTGGACGTACAAAGTGAAGGAGACATGGAGAATTTTGAAACATTTTAAAAGAAAAATACATTGGATTTACAATTGGATTGAGAGTGGGGTTGGAGAAATTGAAAATTTCTCCCAGGTTTCTGTCTTGAAATTTGGTGAATGAATTTAAATATAAAAGGAGGCTTATTGTAGGTTCTAGAGTTTCGGAAAGAGACCAACGTTAGTGCATTAGTGTTTTTTAGAGAGAGAGAGAGAGAGAGAGAGAGAGAGAGAGAGAAATGTAGTTAGCTATCAGTCTAAGTCTGAAGGCCTGAGAATCAGGAGAGTTTCATTTCAAAACCCAGCAGGCCTGTGATCCAAGAAGAGCAGCTTCAACTGATTGGATGAAGCCCATTGCTAGAGAGAAGGCAATCTGTTTTATTTATTTTGCTAATTTAAATGCTAATCTCATCTGGAAACACCCTCACAGACACATCAAGAATAATGTTTGTTTAAATATCTGGGCACCTTATGACCTAGTCAAGTTAACAGATAAAATTATCCATCACAGCAAGAAGTAGAAATTTGAGAGTTACAAACATATAGTACTTAACCTATAAATATGGGTAAGTTCAGTTAAAAAACTAACAGAGCCAGAAGAACAGAAAGCCTGGGATTAGTCCCTGAGATCCACAAGATTTTTTTGTTTCTTTTTTCTCTTTTATTATTTTATTTTAAGTTTTGGGGTACATGTGCAGGATGTGCAGGTTTGTTATATAGGTAAATGCATGCCATGGTGGTTTGCTGCACCTATCAACCCATCACCAAAGTAGTAATCCTAGCTATTTTTTTCTGATGCTCTTTCTTACCCTATTCCCTCCAGCATACCCCTGTGTGCGTTGTTCCCCTCCCTGTATCCATGTGTTCTCATTGTCCAGCTCCCACTTATGAGTGAGAATATACAGTGTTTGGTTTTCTGTTCCTGCATTAGTTTGCTGATGATAATTGAAGAGCCACAAATTTTAAAAGATGAGAAAGGCAGGAGTAGGCTGAGAAAGAGATCAAGAAGGAACATCTGTTCAAGAAAAATATCAAGAATTGGAACCAGATAAGCCAAGAGAGGCAACATTAACTCCTGTTTCCTACTGAATGATATACAAATGTCTGAGACTTTCTTTCTTAATATGATCCATGAATTTATCCTTATTTCTAACCATTTTTCACACTTTGCTGGGCTCCTGGTAATCTTTTTTATAACTTGAGTGCACATTCAGCCTTGACTCTCTTTTTCTTGTGGAACCATGCTTGTTTTTATTATACGTAGACATCTGAACTGAAAGTTCAGCTTCTTGAACAATTAGATTGTTATTTTTATTTGAATTTCCTAACAGGACTGTAAGAAGGTACCCTTCGTATCATGTGATGGTTGTGGTCAATAGACACTGCCTCCCAAAATATTTCTTATGCTGAAAGTTCAGGAAAACTGAAAATACAGGCCTTTCCTGCTTTCCAGATGGTTCTGAATGAAAAGTAGATTTTGCCACATAGAAGTCGTATCTTCAAATGTTGGAAGTGTAAGTTAAGTTGGATTATCTTCCTTCTCCTTTGTCTTTTCAAGGAGAGCTGTGACCTTACAACTGTGGCAGCTGGACATGCTTTCCCCTTTCTGGACACTGGCTCTGTGCATATGGCATGATAGTGACAGAAGTCAAGGCTCCCTAACCACTAGAACATGAGTCTACAACCACCAGGGTGTATCTTTATGTGTCCTCAAACTATAAAGAGCAAATAACTTTAGTGGTGTTCATCTGACTCTCACCTTTCAACAGTTTTGGAAACACCTAATATCTGGCATTAAATTAATTTTGTCCCAAATACTCAGAGTTACTACTATTTTATTCATTAAATTTTAACTAAGGGACACATGGCAAAAATTCAAATATCAAATGCTTGAAGTATAATAATACATAAAATGAGAGATCAGTGATGACATTGTTGAGACACTAGCTCAACAAATTCTTGGTGAGTCTTTTCTGCTAGCCTCTGGGATGGTCTACAACTAAGAGATAAAGAATATAATGCACATAATAAGAGACGTTAGATTGAGACAGAAGCAAAGGAGCAAAGAGGAGCAGATCATAATGAGAGCTCATATGTGGAGTCCAGATTGGGCAAGTCAACAAGTGCATCCAAAGGGGTGATAAGTTTCTAGGTAGAAGAACAGAAAAGTTGACCATCCCGGAAAAGGCAGTAAACAAGCTCACTTAAAATAATGTATTTTTTTCTTTTATATTTCAACACTCAAATAAAAAAGGCTGAAGACTAAAATGTTATGTCTATTTTTCTTGCATAGCAAAATAGTGAACATAGAACATTCTAGTTTCTTTTAACAACTACACGTAATTCCCTAGCATTTCCTATATTTCGATTAGAGTCTTTGCCTTGATATCCTTCTTCATGGTAGCAAGACAGCTGTGGCAGCTTCAAGCACTGTGTCCTCAAACTACAATGAACAAAAGCAATAAAAGAGGTTAAAATTTTCTTTATGTTTTGCTGATTTTATACCAAGAAGAAAAATTATTCTGAGAGCTGGCAGCCTATTTGCCCATGCCGGGTGCAAGGAGACTGAGAAAGCAAATGTCTATTTAGACAGAGACTAGAAAACGTCATATGTTGAATTTTGTCCCCTAAAAATCATATGAAGTCCTGATGCCCAGTATATCAGAATGTTACCTTGTCTGGAAATAGGGTTTTTGCAGATGTCATTCATCACATAAGGTAAGGTTAGAGTGGAGTACAGTTGGCACGTAATCTAATATGACTGTTGTCCTTATGAAGAGAAAGCCGTGTGATATAGTTTGGCTGTGTCCCAACCCAAATCTCATTTTGTATTGTAGCTCTCACAATTCCAAGTGTTGTGGGAGGGACCCGGCGGTGGTAATTGTATAATGGGGGTGGGTTTTTCTGGTGCTATTCTCATGATAATGAATAAGTCTCATGAGATTTGATGGTTTTATAAAGGGAAGATCCCCTGCACAATTTGTTCCTCCTTTACCTTCCACCATGATTGTGAGGCCTCCCCAGCCATGTGGAACTGTGAGTCCATTAAACTTCTTTTTTTTTTTTAAGTAAAGTACTCATCTTGGGGATGTCTTCATAACAGTATGAAAATGTACCATGTGAAGAGATGGACATACACACAGGGAGATTGCCATGTGAAGATTAGAGTTGGCTGTTTCAAGCCAAGAAACTACCAGAGAATAGGAGCAAAACTTAAGAGTGAATGCTTCCTTAGTGTTTACCAAAAGTGTCGCCCTACCAACATCTTGATTTTAGACCTCTGGCCTCCAGAATTGTGAGACAATACATTTCTGTCACTCTAAGCCACCCAGTTTATTGAACTTTTTTAATTTTAATTTTAATTTTGTTTTATTTTATTTTATTTTGAGTTGGAGTCTTGCTCTGTCTCCAAGCTGGAGTTCAGTGGTGCAATCTCGACTCACTGCAACCTCCACCACCCGGGTTGAAGCAATTCAGCCTCCCAAGTAGCTGGGAGTACAGGTGCTAACCACCATGGCCAGCTAATTTTTTGTATTTTAATAGAGACAGGGTTTCACCATGACCAGGATTGTCTCCATCTCCTGACCTCATAATCCATCCACCTCAGCCTCACAAAGTGCTGGGATTACAGGTGTGAGCCACAGCACCCAACCTATAGTACTTTTTTTATGGCAGCTCAGAAAACTAAGATATTCAGTATTTGTAAGACTTTGGTTTTATTTGCATGTGGTTAGTAATTTCTTTTAACTATGGATAATTCAAACAGATCATAGATCTATAGTTAATAATACTTTAAAGAATTCTAAAGTTCTAAAATATAGAGTAGAGTCATCATAAACCTGGAAGTAAATTTAGAAATATTTCTATTGATGTCTTCTAAAAGACTCCTAGTGTCAATAATGAATTTTATTTATGGGGATGGTTCCATCTTCTGTAGTTACTCTGACACATGGTACTTGCCTTTAAGAATGAGGCCTAAACAGTGCCATATTCCAATCATCTTTGTACCATCAGCACACATGGAAGCTGAACATTTGGCTGCAACTGATCAGTGAAAAGGATAAGAAACATTCATGCAAGGCTTTTTGAAAGGTATAAATGTTGAAACTATATTTTAATTATGAAACAAATTCTGATCTATATTTACTTAATTTTGGCATCACACCCTATTTTTTCACTTCTAAAAGAGAAATTAGAAAAGATACAAAACTGATTGGGTATAAAGAGACTAATTAAGGCCATCACATTATAGTTTCAAAATGCATGATAAGATGATAAGATCTGACAGCCTTTCTGCCAGTTTTTGAAAGATTTTGCCAAGTAGTACTTAGCACAAGAATAAAACCTTATTTCACTCAGATATTTCTGTCAGAATATTCATTGGCTTAAAAATAAGTAGCATGTTCTATGATCCAGCCCAGTAACAAAAAGCATGTGAAGAATTCATTTATAAGAAATCCAAAGAAAACACATACATGTTAGTCTTACTAGTGCATTAGAATGGAAAAATCCTAGAAGACCAAGGCCAAAATCTTTTCTGGTGCAACAGGAGCAATTTTAAGACATTTTACTGGATAAAATAAAAACACAGAACCAAGTTTAAATGGGCTAGAGTGAAGGATTGCCATTGGCCTTCCTTGTTTTCTTTTCCTTGAAGTGAGAACATTATCATGAATTAGTCTGTTGTAGCTGTTTAATTGGTGCTGTTATCTTTCTATTTTCAAGTTTCGTAAACTCTTTGTAGACATAATAATGAACGTAAAGTAAAACAAGACCAAACTCTCTTGAAACTAATTTCAACTGTACAATTTTTTAACCTTCCACAAAGACACTCCAATGACTGTAATTCCTAATAGGTGACTGAACAACCCTGAATGTTTAAGTCACACCCATGGCCCAGGCATTTCCCAGTAAGTCGGAAAGAATTGTAGCTCCCAGGTGATTCTGTTGCAAATGACCTATGAAGGTCTTTTCCACACGTGAAAGAAACAAGCTCATTCTTTCAAGCTCAGAGGTTGGATTCTGTGATGCAAGGCGGTCATTTCAAATTGAGGTTTTTAAAATACCCAGTGGTTATAATAGGACCAGCATGTGGCTAAGAGGCATCAGCCCCACTTAAAGGAGAGGTCTCTGAAAACAGGTATTAGTCTACTCAAACCACGACAGGTTTGAGAAAAACAACCAACAATACAGCTAAAACAATAGCATGGTTGAAATGAAACAATTTGTTTAGAAATCATGGCTCAACGCCAGCCATGATCCATTTGTTTGACTGAATTCAAACTGTTTTCAAAATGTGTTTTCCCTGCGTCTGGCTTAACAGACCAAATTATAAATAATAGAAGAACAACTTAAACCTTTGTAAACAAATTAGTGAATAATAAAACTTTAAAAATTGGAATGTACATTGCAAATCTTTTAGTGCTGAATTTAGGTAAACATCAAGATATCAATGTCATAACTTGAAGTGGCCTGGGTAAGGCAAACTATTGAAGGCAAAGTGGATGTTACTGAGTGCAGTGATTCTACTGTTTAGGGGTAGGAGCTGTCAGGAAGGTTAGTGGGTGTTGAGGGTTTGTCTAGGCAGGCTGCCACAAAGGACCAGTGCAACCTGGTGCCAGATGGGAGTATGGCACTACTTACTATGTGATTTTTTTCTACTGTGTCCCTGGTCATCAGTGATAGCCCAGAATTTGCATAATACTTTGCATTAGGCTATGTTGCTCACAGCATATGTATTTTATTTGTTTATTTATTTTTGAAGACAGAGTTTCACTCTTATCATCCAGGCTGAAGTGCAATGGTGAGATCTTGGCTCACTGCAACTTCCACCTCCCGATCAAGCGATTCTCTTGCCTAAACCTCCCAAGTAGCTGGGATTGCAGTTGCCTGTCACCACGCCCACCTAATTTTTGTATTTTTAGTAGAGCTGGGGTTTTACCATGTTGGTCAAGCTGGTGTGGAACTCCTCACCCTACGTGATCCACCTGCCTCGGCCTCCCAGATTGCTGGGATTGCAGGTCTGAATAAAGAACGTTATAAATTACAGGTATCATAAGAAGAGAGCTAACATCTCTCTCTCTCTCTCTCTCTCTCTCTCTCTCACACACACACACACACACACACAATTAATGTTTGATCACTTCATCTACCTAGAAAAAACTGAAAAAAAAACCTATGAAAGAACTAAATCAAGCCCACATTTACTCTCATAAAATTAATTTTTTTCTCACAAGCTAGACTGTGTATAGTAGATTCAACACACTATGTGATTTTAATTCAAATATTGTCACAAATGAAAAATTGCACCAAACACAGATGAATAAGTCATTTACACATCTGCATTGCAATTTGAATAAATTTAGGCAAAGTTTACAAAACCAATTTATTACCCATTTCCTTAGAAGATGAGGATGATTGGAGATAGAGTTCATCAGTCCAAACAAGATTATTGTATAGCGTATTTTAGTCCTACAGGAAGAGTTTTGCCTAATTTTATTTCAAATTTAAGAAAAAAAATCATTCAGAAGTCCACTCTCTTAAATGTGTTCTATTTATTTTTGTTACATGTACCTCAATATACTAGACCTATGTGTACTAAGGCTTAAAAGAAAATTCTCCTTTTGGCTCAAGGTGCTCACCCACCATCTGGAACTATTTCCCAAGCTTCATCCATTATGCAAATGAGATTTAGGATCCATCATGTTTCATCTACTGATACTAATACATTAATGTTGGATGTTACAGCGTGAGCCCCCAGCAGACATTGGCTTTTCATCAGTCATTGGCTTGAGCTCACAGCTCATTACTTTTAATGGCTCTGTGGCACTTAAGGTCACTGGGCTCCTAACTGCTGCTGCCTAGGGTGTTATCAATTAAAGCAGTTTTCTCTATTTAACTGAAGCATTTTTTTCCATTTTCTTTTTTTCTTCTTTTTCTTTAAGTTTAATTTTATTTTTTTTTTGTCTCTCTGGAAATCCCACTACTTGAGAATATATTCTGACTGTTTAATTGAATAAATAGGAATGTCTTTTCAGAAATTTTTAAAACACAAAACTATTTCTGGAAAGAGTTTAAAGAAGGAAAAGTCCACAGTCAGAGCTCAGGATTTACTGGATCCACATCTTCAGATTCAACCCACCGTAGGCTGAAATAGTTGAAAAAAACAAAACAACAGAAACAACAATATAACAATAAAAATAACACAAATTAAAAAGTACTGTATAACAACTATTTATATAGCACTTACATTTAGGTATTACAAGTAATTCAGAGATGATTGAAAGAATATGAGAGATTGTGTGTAAGATATATGTAAATTTGTAGTATTTTATATAAGGGACTTAAGCATCCATGGATTTTTGGATCTGGAAGACTTGGAATCAGTCTCACATGCATACTGAGAGAAGACTGTGGATACACACACATCTACATATGTACATATATATATATATATTTTTATATGTATATGCATGTATATACATATATATGTATATTTATGTGTATATACATATATATGTATATTTATACACATACTATGTGTATATGTATATATATACACACACATTTATATATATATACATTTACATGTATATATATACACACACTTTTACATGTATATATATACATATATGTACACATTTACTTGTGTGTGTGTGTATATATATATATACACACAGAAATACAGATACTTCTTGACTTATGATTGGTTATGTCCTAATAAGCATATCATAAATTGGAAATAGTGTAAGCAAAAAAATGCACCTAATCTGCCAAACCTACTGAACGTTATAGATAAGTGTAGCCTACCTTAAATGTGCTCAGAACACTTAATAGCCTACAGTTGCACAAAATCATCTGACACAAAGCCTATTTTATAATAAAGTGTTGAATATCTCATGTAATTTATCTAATACTCTGCTGAAAGTGAAAAATAGAATGGTTGAATGGGTACTTGAAGTGCAGTTTCTACTGAATGTATATTGCCCTTGCACCACTGTAAAGTCAAAAAGTTATTAAGTGAAAGCATTGTAAGTCGGGGACTGTCTATATAAGCTTTTTTTTTTTTTTTTGAGACAGAGTCTCGCTTTTGTCACTCAGGCTGGAGTGCAGAAGTGCGATCTTAGTTCACTGCAACCTCCACCTCCAGGTTCAAGTGGTTCTCCCACCTCAGCATCCCGAGTAGCTGGAATTACAGCTTCCCCCCACCCCCTGACCATGCCTGGCTAATTTTTGTATTTTTAGTAGAGATAGGGTTTCACCATATTGACGAGGATAGTCTCAAGCTCCTGACCTCAGGTGATCCATTTGCCTCGGTCTCCCAAAGTGCTGGAATTACAGGCATGAACCACCACGCCCAGCCTATATAAGCTTTTATAGCAATTTTTAATTGCTCCTCTTCAAAGTGTGGTTCCTTTTAATATAGTGTAGTGATTCGTTTTAACATAGTGTAACAGCTCAGTTAACTTCTAGCTCCTCTACTTTCTAATTGTGTGAGTTTAGGCAAGTTACTTCATCTCTCTGTGCCTCATTTTTGTTATCTTTAAAATGGGAATAATATAAATTATATGATATGTTTGTAATGATAATTAAATTAAATACATAAACACTCCAGCACACAATATATGCTAAAAATATAATTGTTAAATAATATTACATTGATAATAACAATGTACACATTTTGAAATAATTTTAAAAACAGTTACCTGTTAATAAAAGTGTGTAAATTAATTATTTACAATTAAATAAGAAAAGCATCTGTACTAACGCTGAACATAAACATTAGTAAAAGTTCAATTCTCAAAAAAATAAAAAATTTATACAAATATTAATTTAGAAAACCTCATTAGACTGTAGTCATTATATACACACACATATATATTTTTAAGAACACCATAAAGAGGAACCACATCTGAACAACTTTACAATCATCCCTTCCAAAGAAATAGAAAAGTATGGCGCTGGGCAAACACTTCCAAACCGTACTTAGTTGTTGTGTACCAATCTTACGTAAATATAGATGCAAAAATCCCAAAACAAATTAACAAACCAAATCTAGCATCCTGTTGAAATAATATCATGATGAATTTGAATATGTTACAGGAATATAGTAATAATTTAATAATGACAAAGCAGTAACGTCATTCATTATACCGTAAGAAACAGGAGCAATAAATAGTGTTAGTACTTGCCATTCAAGATGACATCCTAAGCAGGTAAATTTACCTTCTCTCCCTCACCAAATCCCATTGATACAGCAGAAAACATACAATTTACGTTAAAAAAGCACTGGAAACCAGGAATAGATACCCCAAACACTGCAGAAATTTAAGGGATGGTAAAGTAAAAAGCCACAGAGGAAGAAAGAAAGGTAAATATTGATACATTTGATAGAATACATATTCAAAAATTATTTAATGCCAGGAAAGTATAAACCATGTTAAAGGGGAAATAAGTAACTCAGAAAAATATTTGCAATTTTTATAATCTTTTTTTTGTAGAAAACAATTTAAAAATCAATAATGAAATTAGGTCTCTAACAGACACAGCTGGTCTCACAAAGAGGAACTGTATATTTCAGTGAAAAAAACCATGCTCTGGGCTCCTAACATTCATAGTGACTCACAAAGAAACACATACACACACACATGCTATGTACACGTAGACACTTGCAAATGTCCAAATATAATCACATACAACAGTATCTTAAAAATTACTCAATGTTACCAATGAAATGTAAATTAAAACAAGGCAACATGTTTTTCCAATCTGCTTAACAAAAAGAAAAGAATTATGCAGGATATTAAAAATACTTTAGCAAAAATGAGTTTTCACAATTATTTCTGATTATAAACATACATAAAAATTTTGCAAGTAAAGCAAAATGGTAAATACTCTGATATTGGATTTTCACTTCTAGAGACTTACCTAAAGAAATGCGTCTTTGGATAAATATATAAGATTTCTTAATAGAAAATACTGGGATGTATTTCAACCTCCAAAATTAGGAGATATATGTTAATATAGCATGATACTTCAATGCAATAAAATGTTATGCAATCACTTATATGATGTAGTGGATATGAAGATTTCCTTAATAGAGTGTTAAGTAAAATATATGGTATCTTTAAGTCCTAACACAGTATTAAGCAAAATAAAAGGTTGTAAAACAATATCTATATTATCTTATACATAAAGGTGATTCTCATTATTTTTATTACTTACATTCTATAAAGTCATTGGAAAACTGAATTAGTTAATATGAACTGCTGCTTCTAGGGGAATGTATTAGTCTAGATTCTTTAAAGAAACAGAACAAATAAACTGATATAAAGGGAAAGAGAAAGAGAGAGAGAGAGAGTTACTATGAGGAATTGACTTATGCAATTATGAAGGGTGAAAGATCCAAGATCGTCATTCAGTAAGCTGGAGACCAGGAGAGCAGATGGTATAGTTGCAGTTCAATTCTGAAAGCCTGAGAATCAGGAGAGCTGATGGTGTGAGTTTCAGTCCAAGTTGAAGTATAAAGGCAAGTCAGCCTTTTATTCTTTTTTAGTCAGCCTTTTATTCTGTTCAGGCCTCAAGCATTGGATGAGGCCCACCTACATTCTGAAGGGAAATCTGTTTTATTCAGTCTATGGATTCAAATATTAATCTCACCCAGAAACACCCAGAGAGACATATCCAGAAACAATGTTTAACCAAATATCTAGGCATCCACTGGCCAAGTCAGGGAAATAGTGGTTAGGTTTCTTCCAGTCACATTTTCGTTAACTAATCTGTATCTAACCTTGTATATATGTGTTTCTGTTTAAAGACACTTTACTTCACATATATTGTTGATTTGTTGTTTATCTCATAACCAGTAACACTATGACTCATATCCAAAGGAGCTCAAATACATATTTTCTCTGTAAGGTACATCACAGCCTTCTTATGCTTAGACATACTAGACAGCACGTCAGCAAGGTGCTTGTGAGTTATTTTAAAGAGTGAACTGGGCTAGGCGAGGTGACTCACGCCTACAATCCCAGCATTTTGGGAAGCTGAAGTGGGCGGATCATGAGGTCAGGAAATCAAGACCATCCTGGCCAACCTGGTGAAACCCCGTCTCTACTAAAATACAAAAAATGAGCCAGGCGTGGTGGTACACACTGCAGTCCCAGCTATTCAGGAGGCTGAGGCAGGGGAATCGCTTGAATCCAGGAGGCGGAGGTTGCAGTGAGCCCAGATCACACCATTGCACTCCAGCCTGGGCTACAAGAGCGAGACTCCTTCTTAAAAAAAATAAAAAAGTGAGCTAATCAACAAAAAGAAGAACAAGTGAAAAACTTGGCAGCAAATAGATTGTGAAAAGAACAAGAACACTTGTTTATAGTGTGGGAGCTGAAACTGAAAGGCAGAGTGTAGCCTAGTTGACCTCAGCTGGGAACGTATGTGTAAGGCAACTTGAACTTTTCACCATTCTTCAGGAGTTTGTGAATGACCATGAAAGCACCATGAGTATTGATTTGGGGTTAGTAATAAATTTTAGCAAGTAAAAACATTTTCACATATGGAATTTGAATATTAAAGATCAACTATATGTATTAATAAAGTATTTTTTGTAGAAGTGACACAATATGTCAATTTAAACTAGATTGGATTAAAATTATTACATCACAAAATAGAAAAATTCATGGTTTAAAACTTGCTTCAGGTATAGGAAACTCGAGACAATACAAAAAAAGTTGTTATTTTTAGAGGGTCAAATCATGGAGAAATACACTCCTAGGCCTCAGTATTCGAGGAAAATAATAGAATAAAAACAATTTTTTTTCTGCCTTCAAATAGAAGAATGAAGCATATGTAAAAACAGCAGGAAATTGAACCTAGAGATAGAAATAAAAGAAAATGGACCCTTGGATACATTTCCAGTGAATAGGAGAATCTAATGCTGTGGAACTTGAAAATTAACTTTTATTGCAATATATTTTGATTTCAGTCCATGCCCCGAGTTCATGAAATGCAGGAATCTATGGCCTCAATTCCCTGAGTCATTTTTATATCATTTCTGGGGGGTACATCCTAAGACATATTTAGGATTGGCAACACAGAGCTGTTTTAAGAAACAATTCAATGAAAAAAACCTAGGAAAACATTTCAGAAATTGTTTTTCAAATATTCTACAATATTATTTATTATTACATTTGTTTAACATGCCCAAAGCAGACCTATGTCTTAATATGATATCAGTATACTTTTCAGGATACTGAAACTAAATAGTTTAAAATAAGTACCATTGGCTGGGTGTGGGGGCTCACGCCTGTAATCCCAGCACTTTGGGAGGCTTAGGTGGGGAGACTGCTTGAGGCCAGGACTTTAAGATCAGCCTGGGGAACATGGTGAAAACCCATCTCTACCAAAAAAAAAAAAAAAAAAAAAAACTGGGTGTGGTGGCGTGTGCCTGTAGTCTCAGCTACTCAGAAGACTGAGCCGGGAGGATCTCAGGGTGCATGAGTCAAGATCACATGACCGTCCTCCAGCGGGGTGACAGAGCAAGACCCTGTGTCCAAAACACAAACAAACAAAAAACACAAAAGTGTCATATTGGTTTATTGTGTGGAAGTTTTAAGCAAAGGACAAAAACAGCATTTATTCCTTCATTGAGCAAACATTGCTCAGTGCTTGCTATAGGTCCGATACTCTGTTAGTCATCTGAGATGCAGTATAGCAGAGAGGCAAACAAATTAAGTAAGTTGATTGCAGTTTAATATGTACTTTGATGGGGGCGAATGTAGAAAGCTATATATTAGGGGTGTATACCTCAGACTTCCAGGGTGAAGGGAAATTGTCCATAAACAGAAACATTGATACCAGCTGTGCAAGATGAGAAGTAGTTTGCCAAACTCACAATAGCTGATGCTTGGAAGCTGTGAGGGGAAAGACTGGTGTCTATGGAATGGCTGGGACCCAGATTTTGAGTAGGGGAGCGCTGAGAACTGAGGCTGAAGGTTGGTGTGGATCTTCTATTGTAAGGACAATGTAAGATTTTAAGATGGGAAACTAGATGATTTAGAACCAGGATCAGGATACTTTTTCTGTAAAAGGCAGATTGTTAAGATTTTAGGTTTTTTTTTGTTGATTATTCAATGTCATCTTTATAGCACAAAGACAGCACAGACAATACATAAGCAAACGAGCATGAATGCGTTCTAAGAGTACTTTACTTACAAAAAACAGGTTGCTGACTGGTTTGGGGCCATGGACATAGTTTGACAACCACTAAGCATGAAGTTTCCTATGACTGAAGGATCAAGCATGGATTTAAGAGAGGCGAGGATGGAGGCAGAGAGTGAAAACTCAAATGCAAAAGTCTTAACTAGGAAAATAACAGCACATGGGTGGGTTGAAGAGGGTGAATACAGAAAATATTTGGGATTTTAGAAATGCAGGAATTGGTGATATGAAGGATGTAAATGGATGTGATGGATGCAGGTTAAGGATGATTGGGACATTGCGGAGATGGTATTATTCTTCGAGAATATAAACACAACAGCTGGAGCAGGACTAAGGTCAATGACAGAGGAATTATTTCAATTGCAGACAAGTTGGAATCTAAAGGCCGTGACTTCTGAGTCAAGAGTGTTGATATCTAATAAATCAGAAACTCAGAGCAGAGATTTGGAGTGCAGAAGTGACTTAGACATTTCTCCTCTGAAGTTCTCCTATCTCTAGGAATACTAGCACCAAAAAAAATCTAAACACGTTTATAATAAATAAATAAATCACACACTGTCAAAGAGTGAAACCTTTATTTTGGTGCACATCAGTGTGAGAAAGTTGGTAAAGACAGCCTCCACTCAGAAAATAATTGAAATGTTGAGTGACATAGAGTAAAAGAAAAAACATTTTGCATTACTGTAAAAATAAAATACTGTAGAATAGAGTAAGCAAGGCCATTATTTTTCCTCTCTAAACTTTACAATGCTAAGATGATCTTGTAACTGTTATACACCTCACACAATAAATTGGGAATGTTAAAATGTAATTATTTCCCATGGATTCAATCTGAAAATGTCAGCCTGGTGGTTCTGTACTTAATTAAAGCAGCACAACTATTTCACTGACAGGCAGCTTTAGATATTGAGGTAAAGGTTTTTAAGCCAAATATGGGAAAAAGGGGCTTCTTTCAATGATAATTTCTGTGTTTGGCATTAATATAATGCTCACAATATTGATTATTTTATTGTGTATATTCTTTCTTTTTTCTTTACCTGGGGAAAAGAATATAATTCTCCTAAGTAATTATTTCTGTAGGTTAGGATTCCAGGATAACATGTTATGATCTCATGAACTTGAGATATACCAAAATGCAAATAAAAGTTCATTAAAACACATTTACATTTAACAAATATCAAAAATATGTATGTTAAGCTTGTCCTTGTAAAACTGTGCAATGAAAACACTTCGCCATATAAGTTTACATTGTTTTTAGGTAAGAGAAATAATAGCAATACTCGGGGCCATTTTTTCAAGTGCTTGCTGTTTACATTGCAATAGCATTGCACTTTTGTTAAAAATAGAAATGTCATATCCCTAAATTTTTTCTCCAGATGCTGTCAATCTTATCATTATTTGACACTTGAGGACGTACTTGTGTATATAAATTTCCAAAAACAACATGTGAGGAGTCAAGAGAAATGTTTCAGGGTATATTAGATTAGAGAACAATACACTCTATTTACCCTCAATGGTCATTGTTTCCATTCTCACATACTCGGAGCTGAAAAATCGGTGTTTGTTTTTTCACTTCACAGAAGAGAGTCAATTGATTACTATCTTGTGTAAAATATAAAGCTGCACCTTATGACTTAAAATTAAAATATGTGTAAAAATAAATAAATTTTATTTCCAAATACAATGTTATTTTATTCTGAATGTTAATAAAATAAAAGAAGTTAAAAATGACTGTTAATTCACTTGACCATGTACCTAATCTGGTGCTTATTCCCTGGACATGGAGTCACCAAGTTAAATTCTATCCATGTATAATAAAGACTTATGCAATCAACTAAGATATTCCATATGGAATATTAGCATGTCTTGGGGAACATCTTATGATGCTATTAAGTGCAAGTCAATGAACAGAATCAGAAGAAATAAGCTATCTATAAATCAGAGAGAAAATTTGCAATGAATCATAAAAATAATTTTAGCTGATAAATGTACGTGAAACGTGCCATTAGCGATGTAATTACAAACAGGTTCCATGAGTCCTCACTGTTTTTCTACCCCAAGCATGGAGGAATCCATGAAGTTTCTATGATCCATGAAACTTCATTATTATGAAGTTATCTTTCACTATATGCCATACTTCATGTCATGGATTTTATTTTTTAAATGAAGCTTGGATGTTTCTGACTTTAAGAAAAATTTGAGGGGTATGTGCCATAAAATGGTACCTCTCATAGAATTGCATTTTAAAAAAGCAAACTTTGTACAACATTGTTCTATTTGTATATTACTTAGTTAAGCAATCAAATTTTTAGTCTCCCTCTAGGCCGTCTAAGACATATACAACCTGTACAATCTAGCTAAATAATAAAAGCAATTTAAAGTTGATAGTACAGCTTCCTTCAGTGAAGTATTCAAACAAAAATCTGAAATCTCTTCAGAAAGTAAAGATTGAATGCTGTTCTTAATGAATTTCTCTCAGATTAGCAAACTAGAAGCTGGAGAAATTGGTGTACCGAAGATAGGGACTCTTTAAGAGTTATGCAAATAGTTTTTGCCTCAATTGGTTTGCTTTCAATTATCTCCTTCTTATTTCTCCTTTCTTAAATTTGATGGAATTTCCCATTTAGTGAAATATTTCTGAAAGCTTGGAATATGAATTCAGAATGAGAAACAAAACTTGAAGTTGAAATACCTCTTATTATATCACTACCTGTCTTAAACAATATAAAATTGAACAAGTTTGCTGCCAAATATTAACTGTTGCTTATACTTCCATTTGTCTCTTAAATATAATTCATCTGGAAATTATTTATAGAAGCGCACACTGAAATAGGGATAGAAAATTGCAATCTTTTAAATTTTCTGCATTTACTACACAGTCTCAGAGCTAATTCAGCTTTTTCATCTTTCCAAAATTGAGCTCGATTTTTGGAAAATCAATAGAAGACTTGTAAATACTCTTTTTTATTCAAAGTTCTGGATTATATTGGAATTCACAATACGTACTGAGGTGGTTTAATATCATCCAAGTACTCTAAAGGGCAGTTTAATTTCATCTTGACTAAAGGCAAACTGTATGGGAAAGAATTCAGAGTTAATCCATGTGCCTCAGAAAAACGACATGTGACCAAAGAGTTTGAGATAAAAGAAATGAAGGCAGATGTTTCAAAAAGATAAAGCCAATGATTATAGTTGTTTAGTGATATTATCACTTTAATCTTTTCCAGGTTTTTCCCAACTCTTAGGGTATTCAGCATGGAAACCTGGATTATTTACACAAATCATGTAAAATGCCACCTAACATGTTATTATTCTACCCAGAAATTCCAGGAAGCAATCAATTACGTGATTCCAAAAGTTGTCAGAGGCATGAAGAGGCATAAAGGATATTTTATATATACATAAATATCCACATAAACAGATATATGTTATGTATAGATATATACATATATAAAATATGCAATTAATAGATAAAAGTGCATATGCATGTGGAAGAAGGAGAGATGGATGTATATGTTTTGAGGCCTAAAACTACATACAGTATATCTATTTCCTCTTATACTTCCTCATACTTTCATAACAAGTCATTCTAATTGGACTGTGTATTTGACTGTTTTTAAATAGAAATTCACAATGGTAGTTTAAATATAGTTATGGCACTTAAAAACTTACCTTTATTTTTGAAAATCATGACTGGAGCAATTAAAATTATTTTATAATAAGGTTTAAACATAAACAAATGAGATAGATAAAGAAAATCTTTAGAAAATTGTCAATTATAATATGTCTCAGACATTCTCGTATAAAAGTGAATATATATTATTTGCTTTTGAGTAACATATCATTATAAGTGCTTTAAAAGTGTTCAGTATGATTCCATAAATCACTATTACATGGGCAGTAATATAATGATTATTGTTATCCTTGTAGTTATTAATTGTTAGGTCTTTTGTGTCAATTTCACAAGGCATTCGTTTTTTGGTGTTGGTTTTTGTTCTTGTTTTTTTTTCGAGGCAGGGTCTCATTCTCTTGCTCAGGCTGTAGTGCAGTAGTGATATCTTGGCTTACTGCCACCTTTGCCTCTCAGATTCAAGCAATTCTCCTGCCTCTGCCTCCCAAATAGCAGGGATTACCAATGTGTGCCACCATGCCCAGCTAATTTTTGTGTTTTTAGTAAAGACAGGGTTTCAGCACGTTGGTCAGGCTGGTCTCAAACGCCTGACCTCAGGTGATCCACCAGCCTTGACCTCCCAAAGTACTGGGATTACAGCCATGAGCCACCATGTCCAGACAGTTTTTATATTTATTCAATAATTACCATTGAAGGAAATGACCTATTTTGACAAATCAGCTTATACAACCAAAAGGCCGTGCCAGGGTGTGTCATTTGGCCTTATTTTTTTTTTTAATGTAGACTATACACATTTTAATAGCTATGAAATTTATATACTTAATTTATTTGATTGACATTTGTTTTCATCAGAGGGAGAACATTTTAGAATATATTAACTGACTTAAATGTTCAATACTTAAAAGTGCTCATATCAGTGCCCTGTCCTATCTAGGATCTCTGCAGAGACTGCCAGTGACTGCAATCTTCTAGGCAGTTCCTGAGACTCAATGGCAGAATATAATGGGATTTCACTCTGCTAAACAGTAAGAGTTGGAAAGAAATGTAGTCGCTTTACCTAATAAGTCCTGATGAAGCCCATGTCACGTCTAACTAACCATGGCTTCTCTGCTCCAATAACATTGGCCCAGGACTTCAGAGCCTCCTATTAAACATTATCATTTCTCTAGCTAAGTGACAGGGTCACTTTGGTGACTTTTTCCTACAAACACCATTTGTAGTAGTTGGGCCCACGTTCCCACTCTTTTCTTTTTTTTTTTTTTCTTTTGCTTTCCATGGAGGCATCCTGTAAAGTCTCTGCTCCAAATATGGTACCATCGTTTCAGCTCTGCAATTCTAGTTTCCCACTTCATTCTATCCAACAGACTGAGCCTTCCCTAGGATGTTAGAACTAAGATGGCTTAACTGCTTCTTCCATTTGACCTTGCTCTATGCTTATCAGCCTGCTCTTTCCCACAATCCCTGCCATGAGTTTGCCCACTGTCTCAAAGGGCTTCTCTGCCTTGGCCCTTAACCCCTACTTAGGGCTGTCAGTACAGGACGGTACCTTCCAACTTCCCACCACAAACCAACAGTGTGGCAATGTCTCAGTAGCCCTGTATGGCTCATTTTCTAAGGATCCAGGTATGTCCCTATGCATCAAAGAAGAAATGGTGGCAGGCTAAAGAGAAGAGAATGCTGGCTACATATAATTCCACATTCATATCTCTCTGAGATCCTGTAGACAGCATACTCCATCAAAGTGTAATTCAACCATTTGTTCAGTCAGTGGTTCATACAACTAAAATTTATGGATCACCTTATCTGTGCCAAGTACTTCACTAGGCACTGGGAGTTTCATTTTTTTAAAAACATAGACACTGTCTGTTCTTGCCCTTACATATCTTCCATCCTCATGTGGAGACGGATTTATGAAACCAAGCCAACATCCTTCCACACCAAAAAGAAAAATAAATAAACAACTAAAAGGCAGCATAAGACCAAGTAAATTAATTACAAATAGTGAAAACTATTATCAATAAAATAAGTGCTGAGGTACCTAAGTGGTAGCCACTGATTTAAAAAGATAAGAAGATCTCGCAGAAGACTTACTTTAAACTGGGAGAAAAACAGAAAGGTTAGAAGAATAGAAATAAAGATGTCTCAGCAGAGGGAACAGTATGTGCAGAGATTAGGACACAGGAAAGAGCTGAGTATGTGCTAGGTAGGAACTATAGATCGTGAGACTAGAAGCTAGTAAATGAGGGTGGAGGGTGAAGCTGATAATTTTCTGTGGATAGTCAAAGCCTAGAGCAGGCTGGGCGGGGTGGGAAGGAGCATGTAGGTGTCAAGATAGAGTCCAGATTTTCTTATCAGCACAAATCTGAAGCTATCAGATTTTTTTAAACTGCTTTTTTTTTTTCTGTGTAGAAAAGGTGTCATAGATAGCCAAGAGAAGAGGCAGAGGAATTGGTTAGGTATTTCAAGATGAAGAAAGATGGTAGCCAAGACCAGAGCAGAGGCAGCGGAGATGGAGAAAATGACAGCTATGAGAGCCTATTGCAGAGAAGAAGAGGGAGGAGTCCAGAATGATGCCTCATTTCTGGTTGTTTCCGTGTTCTTTGTCGTAGTCCACGTATGGCTGCCCACCTCTCTGTCATAGAGTAAACCCAAGTTCTATTATCAGCGATCAACTTTCTTATGCCTGAAATTCTACAGTCTATTTGGGTCTCTCAATTTCCATAGCTTAGAAAAGTCTGAAGACCTCTTCTGATTTCTTATTATTCCAACCAATCCACAGTGACAGAACAGGCTCTGCCCCAACACATTGGGTCTTTGTGCATTGTTTTCTCATGTCCTGGATCTGCCCGTCATCAACTACTCAGTTTCTCCAGGTCACTTAAGAAATCCACTCACAACCATCATTTCATGGTTTTGGAAATTTCGCTGAAAATTTTGAGTGGTGTGCAGAAGACCAATTCTCATGAAATTCTCATGTGCTCAACAAATGCTAGTTTCATTCCCCTTTTAGCTCCCTCTATGTTAAAATAATTCAAAGAAGAATGAATGGGTTAATGATGGATAACTTTTTTCATAAATAAAATACAAATATAAGCATTTGTGCTGTGTTTTATGGTGAGCAACTTTGGGATTTTTACTTTTATGCTTTAGTAGCTATCTTTCTAACCCATTCACCCAGCTTTAAGGTTGCTTTCTTTCAAAGTCTCTGGCTTTCTAACACTAGTGTATCCCCGAGTGCAGCTGTCAGTCACTACCTTGCTGGTGGCTGAGATTGATCCGTGAGTTGGCAGAGTGTCACTGAATGACTTGGTTCTCTTCTTATCTTGCACCTTATGCTTGCGGAGGTGCTAGCAATGTCACTTTCAGCCCATGCCCACAGCTACTCCAGTTGTCAATTTCTTATCTGACATGTTTGCGAATCTCCCATCTTGTATTTCTTGTCCCCAGAGTTATAGACCTTGGATGGTGATGCACCCACTGCATGCCACTGTAAGGTACCAGAAGCATGACTCGGACTTCATTTCCTTCTCAGTTATCTTTCAGATGAAACTGTAAAATCAATCAAGGGAATGCCTTTTGCTTTTTTCAGGACCCACCTCAAACTTACAATCATTTCTGTTTCTTCCAGTTTTATGTTTGAGGTTTCAATGTACTCTAATCATTCCATTTATTTTCTATAGTATACATTTTTCTATTATTCTTTGTCTTCTATTTTTTTCTGTGTTCTAAATACACAAACAAACAACAAATAACTTTGATCCTCAGAAGTTGGATTATGCTTGGATAACTCAATGTTGCCAGTAATTTGAATAATTGTGTTGGGATTTCTCCATTTTAAGGCTAAAAGCCACAGAAAATCTTATAATCTATTTTTAACAGAACAAAAGTGATTCTTTATTCCATCACCTCATTTCACTGCTGTACCTGTCATTCAGATGCACGTTGGCATTTGCTAGACTTTACCTTACTGAGCCAAACTCCACCCCCACAATTCATTCTTCTGGATCTATCCTTCTAAAATGTTCTATCATGTAGGCCTTGGCCACTGAATAAAATCTCCATCATCCCCCGTTTTCTACATAATTTGTCCCCAAAAGTTTTCTTAATAGACCCAATGAAAACATTTTGGTCCTTACTGTAGTTGAATTTATGGTCACCTTGAAACCTATTAACTACTTTCTCCAAGTCAGCTATTCTTCTACAAACAGTGGGGAATCTCTAACTGGTAGATTTTAGACCAATCATTCTCTTCCGTATAACATTTCCAAGATTCTATAAGCAGAGCACCTTATGTGTTCAGGATGGTGCACCAGGGGTCTCACTGCACAGTGCTGCTTATCTCTACCAGATACTTGTGCAGTCGTTACCAATGATCCAAAAGGGATGAGTTGAAGTTTTTCAAACTCCCCTTCCTGCAGCTCTGGACCCTTAACATGCATGTGCTGTGTACAGTCCCTTTGTTCTTCATACATACTCACATACACACACCACACATATCATACAAACCACATACACATACAAGCACACTTGTACACACGCCAAATACATACATACACCACACACATACACATACACATGCCATACACACACCATACACACATACGCACATACCACAAAACATACCATACACATAAAGCACATATGTATACATGCTACACACATACACATACACACACCATGCACATATATACAAACAGTGCACACACACATTGCAACACACCACACAACACACACATATACAACCATGTAAATACACACACCACACACATACACATATCACACACCATACATATGCAAGCACACACATATATATGCCACACACATACATGCACACACCACATACATACACACATGCATGCACAGACCACACACATACACACATATATACACATCACAGAACAGCAAACTCATCACACACACATTACACACATATACACATATCACATATCTACACACACAGCACACATACATACACAGATAACACACACAGATACACTACACGCATATACACATCACACACACAGAGACAATCACACCAAACACCCCCATACACACACATATACCTCACCTGCATTAGACCACATGCCCTTTTAGGTCAGGGTTACCGTGTGTTTTTGTCATTGTTTATCCAACATTTCAGATGATGTCTAGGACAGCACCAGTATCTGGTAAACATTCAAGACTCAAGTATTCACATGAAGGAATGTGCTGGAAAAGAGAGAGTAATCCCCACTGCTCTACACATCTGCCAATTCATTCCTTTGTTCCCCATGCTGAATTTCCAGATTCTGCAAAGAAAACTGTTCCCTCTTCCCAAACAGATCTCACCCTGAAACTCCTCTGTGTTGATATACATGTTACACCTTTTTTCTCTAATGAACTCTCACTTGCCACCATCAGGAAAATTCCTGCTCAAACTCAACATGAATGTCATCTCCATTATGAATTCTTCCTGCCAACTCCAGCAGCTACCTCCCTTGTATCTCATAGTATGTCACATATGTGATAATACTAGTGTTTTATTTTCCTGATTTATACAAGTGTCTTTTATATGATCATGTGTGTGTGTGTTCTCATAGCATACCCAATTCCTCAGAACTGTACTGGGAACATATTAGGTGTTTAATAAGTAATTGATCAATGAATATGAATGAATTTCAGATGGTTCCTGATATGAGACCAAGATTCAAACTCAATAGAATGTTATCTATATGTCTAACTCCCCTCAGATGATATAGGAGTTACTCTTGATTCCTTAGCATTGAACATCTTCAACTTAGCTATTTAAAATCATTCAGTTCTGGGAAATATGTCAATGACAGCTTAATGGGAATAGCATTGAATCTATAAAATGCCCTGGGCAGTATGGCCATTTTCACAATATTGATTCTTCCTATCCATGAGCATGGAATGTTTCCATTTGTTTCTTTCCTCTCTGATTTCCTTGAGCAGTAGTTTGTAGTCCTCCTTGAAGAA
>CAUYLG010008855.1:0-24328 GCA_963573385.1 Cacajao melanocephalus
AAAGAAAGGATATTACATAATGGTAAAAGAATCAATGCAACAACAGGAGTTAATGATCATAAATATATATGCACCCAATATAGGGGCACCCAGATACATAAGACAAGTTCTAAATGACTTATAAAGGGACTTGGACTCCTGCACAATAATGGCGGGAGATCTTGACACCACGTTGTTAATATTCGATGGATCAACGAGATAGAAAATTAATAGGGAATTTAGACCTGGAATAAGTAAACTTAGTGAATATCTATAGAATTCTTCATCCCAGGTCTCCAGAACATACATTTTTCTCAGTATCATATTACACCTATTCTGAAAGTCACTATATAGGAAGTAATTCACTCTTCAGCATTTGCATAGCATTTCACAGACTGAAATGAAATGTTGGTTGGCTGTTTGTTTGTTATTTTCTTCCCTTATTCCTTCCTGTCTCTGTTGTTAAGTACAATTATCGGCATAAAAGAGATTTTTAATAACTATTCCTAGATTGTATTCCAGCCTGGGCAATAGAGCAAGAACTCTGTTCTTTCTCCCCCTTTTTTCTTTCTTCTTCTTTCTTTCTCTCATTAAAAAAAAAAATTAAAAATAAACATAGATCCTAATTAACAGTTAAAGACCTTTCACTTAAATATCAGTAAATGGTTGAAAGGGCAAGATCAAAAGTTTTTTACTTGCTGCCAAACTTATCTCTAATATACTAAGGTACGCTTATATAAAGATATTCAAGAAAAAAAATTACTTCTTTATCACAGCGAGTGGAAGGACCTCAGATTCAGAGCTGCAAGTTGTCAACATTGAAAACATGTATAGAACACTGTTCTGATTAATGGAATTATAGAATCTCAGCATGGAAATATATCAACCCTTCTTGGATGCTTTACACCATTTACAATATGTCTGCCTAGAAGTCATCTACCTAACTTTAAGTATCTACAGTTAGGAAGAACACATTGAATCCCAAGGAAGCTCATTCTGTCTTTCAACAGCTCTGATTATAATCCGAGTTTAATGAGACATTTAATTTATGTCTCATTAAACTGGGCTAAAAGCCACTCCTGTATATTTATTGATTCTAGTTTTGCCATGTTGAATTATCTAAAGGCAGCTATCATGTCACCCCTGAGTTTTCCTTTGTTGAGGTTTTTCTAATACTTTTCCTATGGAATGATCTTTCATTGACAAAACGTTCATTTTTGCTGATCTTTCTCTCTCTACATGGTTAGATATATCAACATTCCTCATGAAGTAGGTCTTCAGGTATAGGGTGAGAGTTTGGAAGCCAAAACTTTCCTTGCACTGGAAATTATATTTGTGTAATGTAACTAAAGTTATTAGTCTATATGAGTGCTCACAACCACCCCCAATCCACCTCCAGCGCATTAAAAATAACCCTCCATGGACTTCTAGGCTCCTACTCCTTCCCAGTCCTACTAAGGAAGGATTTTTATTTCCTGAAAGAGAAGCTAAGTTGACCTACATAATAAAGTGATAAGGGGGTAAAGAGAAGAGAGATCAAAAACATGTTGTAGCATGGTTATCAAGGAAGAGTTTTTTTGGAGCTGAAGTTTATAAGACAGAAACACTAGAGCAACTGCAGGGTATAAGGGAATTGGAGAGAAAAGGAAAAGGTGGCATTATGAAGCACCACGGTGGCTTAGTAATGGGATTCTCTTAGATGTTCTCCAAAAAATGCAAACATGAATTTTCAGTTGCTTTTACCTGCCTTTAGTTGTTAGAATATGTTCCCTTGAATGTGACACACCACTCTATGATCACAGGGATCACTGAATTTATAGTTATGTACATTAAAAATTAATTCCATAATAATAATAATTTGTGTTTATAATGATTTCACTCTTTACCATGAACTGTACTGAGGACTTTACATTTATTATCTCATTTAATTCTTAGAGCAACCCTTTGAGATACATGCTATTATAATCCCCATTTTTCAGATGAGGAGACTCTAAAACATAGAGGTAAAAGAAATTGTTTACAGCTAAGTAATGGGATAGTGCTCAGACCCATGTCTGTCTAACTCTAAATCCCATACATTATGTCTTATGCTTGTCCAGAAAGAAAAACAGAAACAGCCAGAGGTATGAGCCTGGAATCCAGGGAGACCATACTACCTAAAGCTTGTCTCAAGGCTGACAGTCCAGCACTGAGATCATTGAGATCAGAAACAAAATCAAAGTGGTATTAAGGTTTCTGGAGCATTCCTTAGAAAAAGATCCAAACTTTCAAAAACTTTAGTCTACAGTATTGATTGCACAATTTTAGCCCATGGGTATTTTTTTCCTTCTTGAACACATCAATTCAGAAACCTTAAAGAACAAAACTGCGTTCACAAAAATGTAATTGATAAAACTATTTCCTAGCTGACTTTTTATGGTTTCGCTAAAATGCAAGCTAAACTGAATTCCATAATGAACCATACTTCATAATAATTGTAGTCTATTTGTATGCAAATAACTGAACAACATCTCTCAATTTTAGACTGGCTGTAAGCTTACATCAGTTTTGGGTAGATTCTAATTATGAATCTGATATAATAGGTATTGAATTAATGAGAATCTCTGATGCCAGTTTTGAGAGTTAACACTCATTATTCACTATTTGAACCTTAAAAATGGAGTATCTTTATGATAAAATGTATTGGGTGGTATCATTATTTAGTAACTATTTGATCTGAAATGGTTATTTAATTTCTCCCAAACCACAGTGCTAGAAAAATGAGAATAATAATGATTTCCTGATAGGATTATTGGATAATTAAGTAAGAAAATGTATACAAAGTACTTGGGAAAATATTTGTGGATCAATAAATTACAGTTTTGTCTATTCTCTGTTACTAGATCACCCTGAAGCTCCCTCCAAGTGGCAAAAACTTAATAACTCCCTCATAAGGAATTGCCTTGCTACAGATGTCCTAGGAAAGGTTTCCTCCATGACTAGAGCCCAACTTTAATGTGAAGACAGAGATAATTTTTAATAAGAACTGAGGAAGCAGGAATCAAACTCATAGAACAGGGCCAAGTAGACAAATACATAAGGTCTGCTCTGGGTCAACAACTTGCTCACCTAGTATCACATAACACCCTCTGGCATGAGTGTTGCCCACTCTGCCTCGGATTTCTGAGGACAAGGGCCATAGAAGGAAGGCAACATTCCTTACAGGAGATGTTTATTTTCCCATTAATAAAGGGAAATTACTTTGTTGGTTGGAAGCCCAGATTTTAAAATTACTCCCATGGCTGTATCTAAAACCAATTCAGTGTTTTAAAACTCAAATTTGTTTGGCATAATGGAGTTGAGGCTGTCAAATCTTGTGACATGGCCAGTCATAAAATGTTCCCTGGAAACAGAATGGGGCATCCTGGGGGGGAGTGGGAAGAGAAAAATCATAATCATTTATGTTCAGAGGGGCATAGTAAATGCCTGGGACAAACTCAGCTTCTGAGAACAGAAAAAAATTTCATCCAAATGGGTGGAAGACATTTATCCTAGTTGTTGACAGTATAGTGTGATTAAAAGACACCAGGCTTTAGAACTGGACAAACAGATCTTGGCTCAAATCCGGGATCTGCCCTTTATTCTCTGCATGACACTGGGTAAGTTACTGAACTTGCCAAGACTCAGTTTCTTCATCTGTGAAATGAGGATCATATTAATTTTGTTACGGGGGCTAGGATAATGCAAGTAAAGCACTTGGCTCAATGCCTCATGGGTTATAAATGCTCAAAAAATGCTAGCTGTTGTTATTGTCATTTTATTGTTGTTGTCTGTTAGTAGCTATTATGCGCTAGTTAATCCACCTATTTTGTCTCTTATCCTCCAGGATACAACACCCTGCCCTGTTACTATTAGCATTCCCATCTTATAGAGGAGGAAACTGACTCATATATTCAATACCACATAGTTAAGAGAAAGCAGAGCTGAAATAAGAACTTAGGTCTAGCTGATTTCAAAGCCCATGTTATCTCTGTTGCTTCTATCACCACTGTGGAAATGAAAAGCTTCATTTGTAAGATGTGGGCTGTAATCTGAGAAAGCCTTTGAAATGTGAAAGTAAGCCATGACAGGACCTCCTGACAGGTGAGTATGTAGAATCCAGAGGAATACTCACTTCAGAGATCTGGACAAACAGGGGGGTTCAGGGACATCATCAAGGTCAATCCCAAGGTGGATTCAAGGGCTCAAGGTTAACAAGGCCAGACTCAGAACAGAGCTGGCTCAGACACCAGGGTAGGTGGTTCTAGGTTACCCAGAAGCCCACTAGAGTTCTTAAAACCCCTGTTGGCAGAGGGAAGAACTAGGTTCACAGTATGGGGTGGCACCAGCTGAGCTGCAGGTGGGTGTCAAGTAGATCCAGATGTGGGGAGAAACAGAGGGGAAGCAGGAAATCAGGCAAGTCCTGACATCAGCAACAACCAGTCGATTGGCACTTTTTTTTTTTAACTTTGCAAACAGTTTCCCTGAAATTGTGCAGACACAGTCTTAAACCTGTCAATTCTGGAGGCTCCAGATTTATATATGAACACTGCACTGTCATTCTCCAAGTGCAAAACTACAAAATGCAATGTTTCTTTCTCTTTATAGCTATCTGTTCTTCCATGACCTTGAGTTTAATGACAGCTGCTTCTCTAGCTTTTCCAATTAATAGGGACCTTCTCCATGAGCACTGGCAATTCTGGAAATTAGGTAACCCTCCTTGGCCTATGACTTGCACCTGTGACCCATGACAGAGGCAGAGTTCATCTATTGCAGAGTCAGCACAGATGGAAAAATAGGTAAAGTCACTGCCTTATCTATGTCTGTGGCAGACATTGTTAATCAATCACAGCAGTCTTTGTAATTTGGCCTAGAAAATCCTCACAATTAGCTCCAAATAATCACTATCTATGGATTAGATTTAGCACATGATAAAACTTACTGACCAGCGAAGCCTAGTGGTTTACCTTTCAATAAATCATTGAATTAAAAATAAAGCTAATAATGGTAGTTTTAAATTGACTAATTGTACAAATAAATGCCTAAGTACATTGGAATCTGGACAGAATAAGAAAAGCAAATTTAAAAACTCCTCATTATAGAAGAAGGAATAAGGAACCCTGAATTCTCCTATTAGCTTTCTGATTTAATTCAGCTATGTGAGCTTCTACTATGTGCCAAGCTGTTTTCTAAGAACTTCACATGTTATCTCATTTAATACTCATAAAAGATTAAATAGATATTTTCATTGATTTTTTAAAAGATGAATACAATATTAAAGAGGTTAAATAACTTCATAAAGATCATACAAGATCATCAGAGGTGGCAGTAAGATTTAAATCTAGTCCACCTAATTTTGCAACCAGTACCTTTAACCTCTACATTTTATACTGTCTAACCAGAATATAAAGGCCAAAAATAAAAAGAAAAAGCTAAGTTGGCAAACAATGGGTATGTCCTAGATTCAGAATATTCTTAAGGTGGTGAGAGTTGCTAAGACAGCAGCAGTTCTTTCAAGGCTTCAATCAGTCTGCCCTTTGGGGGACCAAAGAGAATCAGGAGCCACGGCGGTGCAGGACAATCACGCTCCACAATCCCAATGGATTGGGAAATCGGAAAATTTCCCTTTGGGAAATTCTGTTACAGCAGTTAACTAGGACGCGAAAGAAAGACTACATGGGCACATGCCCCATGATTCTCTCTACTCTAGCAGGTTCACTGACTTAACAGAATCTGTCTTCTCTCTAAGGCCACATGCATATCCCCAACAGATGCCCTTAACATGCACAGGAGGGTGAACTATGAGAGTCAATGTCAACCCATCAATTACAATGTAGGAATCAATCCTAAAGGCCTTGTCAATTCTGAAGTCTGTTGTAGCCACCACCTCTCATTTTCTTGGCTTCTGAGCAGTCCACGGGAGTTGGGAGAGCAGTTGGGAGCTGGAGGACCCCACTCCTGTTCCAATAGCAATTAAATGCCTCAAATCTTCTCTTGCAGAAAGAAAACTGTGGCCACTCTAACATGAGCTTCCTCAACTTGTCTCCATCTCTGTTTTTCTCTATGATCACTTTTTCTTCCTTTTTTCTGCTTTCGAAAGAGAAGCATCTCCTTATTGACCAATGCTGCTGCTGCTCTTGCTTCTGGTGCTCTCTTCTGCAGTTTTCCTGGGACATTGCTCCATGGATTCTCTCCTCTCTATCTTAAAGAAAAGACAGATAATCCAGGCAGTCAAGATTTTCCTCTAGCCTGTGAAACATTCCTTCCATTGAGCCTGCTACCCTGCTATTGCCTGATCTTTCTTTTCTCACTTTCCACCAACATTCCTACAAGAGTAATGTGCACCCACCAGCCTCTACTTAATCACCACCCCGAGTAGCACATCTGTCACCACAACTCCAAGAGAAATGACTTCTTTTTGGTCAACCACATGGATATTTTAATCAGATTGTGCAGTGAAGACTTTCATTTATAAATGGCAGAAACTAAGTCACCCTGTTCAGGACTAAAGTTGGAAGGGAGTGTTTGTTTACTGCTTCACATTCTCAAACCTTGAAAAGGGCAGGAATGGACCTGGCCAGAACATCCTCAGGATGCTCTGTGATTGCCCATCTGTCTCTCATTTCTATTGTTGTGTGCCAATAGGGAAATGGAGCTATGGACCATTCTGGTCTCACATTTTTTGTTGTGTTCTCTAGTTTGTTGGGAAAATCCAGAGAAAGAAAGAAATTGGCCTGCTTTGATTCATATGGTCACTTCTTGACCCATTCACTGTGGCCAGAGGAAAACCATGGCAATTGGATCAGCCTAGGTCCTGCATCTATAAGGCTGGCTAGAAAAGGGCAGCATCTGGTACCAGAAGCAGCTGGGGAACCACACACATGCTTGCTGGGGAAATTATAAACTGTATAGCCACTATGATTTGTGTCTACTGAACAGACTTAGGTGTACAGTTGAGGATTGTGCAGAATAAAATAATAGATGTTGGAATGGTGGTCATCATCAAAATCACATAGTTATGAAAGCTGAGCAAAAATATTAAGATATATTCACAATTCTAGCCAGACATGCATTTAAGATCTTGTGTCAAGTAGATCTAATGTGTCTATGGAGCCTGAGCTCGCTGACTTCAAGGGACATCCAGTAGGACCAGATGTCCCAAAATATGAGTTCCACCTGCCTGTTGGTTTTTTGCCTCTGGAAAGCCCTTTTAGTTTCAAATTTTCACAATTCAAGTGTAAGCCCCTATGAGAGGGCTGCCATCATAGTTACAAATTAACAGTCCTGGAAAGAGTAGGTAACAGACAAATCTGAACAGAAAGACCCTGTAACAACAGAACCAGAAAACTGGGGAATTTTGGGACAGCGGAAAAAGGAAGTAGAGCTGTAGGAGGAACAAGTGTTCCCCAGCTTGAATTTAGCAGACAGTAATATCATATGTTAGGAGAGTGCTTTGTCATTTTCTCAACATTATCCCCCTCAACAGAAGAAAACAGTGAGGACAAGAAAGATTTGTTGAGGACTTGTCCTGTGCCAGGTGTATTAACTACTGCCCAGGATTTAGCTCAACCCTATCGTACAGATGAGAAAACTAAAGCTCCAAGAACCTGAAGCACCTGATCACATTTACACAGCTACATGGTGGCAGGTTTGGAATTCTCACTCAGGTCTATTTACCTGGCTCCAAAGGACTGCAGATGGGGGAGTGAATAAACAGGATAATTTGTTTCGGAAACTAGGTTTTTTGGCTTCCCAGATAGCGCTCTTTCAGAGAAGTACACCACCCTTCTTATTTATACCGTAATGTTGAACAAAGCATTTCCACAAGAGCGGTGTCCTTTTCTCTCTTTACATCTGGGAGGTAGGCAGGAGATGGGTGATTTTCCCTACTCAACAGCTAAAGGGACCAAGTCTCTGATGATAAACTTAGCCCAGTCGGGATGTCATTCTAAACCCAGCAGGGCTGGGAGCCCTGCAGGCACTTTGCTTTTGGTCTCAGTAATCACCTTCCCCCCAGTTCAGCCAATCCTGGAACCAGAGCCAGGCTGGATGTGTTTGAGTGAGCTCATCTCTCCCGGTTTTTTAGCTTCAATTCCTCATGACTGTTTTACATTCTGAGCCTTGCTCTTGTTTTCAGTCTTTCATAAAGAAACGTTGTTACATTAGAATTGAGTGACTGTCTGCCTCGTTCCTCTTCTGGAATTGTATTTTTACATTATCAAGTAAATTAAAAGCCATACATTAGGGAAACTCATTTAAAATTCTGTTTAGCACACATTTACAGAACTTTTGCTGATTCAATGAATGCCTCACTTATCAATCAGGTGTAAATCAGCATTTTGCTGTGGGGAATACCTTAGGGCCAGCTGAATTGACAGCATCCAATTGGTACTTTCTCAAGTTTCAGGCTATCTCTAGCCCTCCTCACCTGAGCCTGGGAACAACGGGGAGCTGAGCCCAGGAAGGCAACATGACCTGTGAAGCCCAGGAAGGCATATGCCTACAACTTCACACATCAAGGAGAAGGGGAAGGTGGCCCATTCTCGGTAATGGCAACACCTCTGGCAGAATCACCACTATTATAGTAACTACCAGTAGCCAGAGCTGGCTTCCTGGGCATGCTACCTGTGCAGTCATAAAAGGCCCTGTAATGAAAAGGGCCCCGCGCTTAGTTTAATTCTCTGTTATTGCCATCTTGAAATACTTGATCATTTTTTAGCAAGAGTCTCTCATTTTCATTTTGCAGTACACATTACACAATCAATTTTGTTGACAGCTGTCATTTAGTGAACATTTTTCTCCATAGACCTAGAGCTTCTCTTGCATCAACTAATACTTATAATATGCAGTTATTCGATAAATATTGAGCCACTTATTAGGTACCAGGTAGTGTGCTAGGCCCCAGGAATACTAGAATAAATAAGAGAGGCATGGTCTCTGCCTTCATGGAACTTACATTCAAACAGTATAATCACAAATAAATCAAAATTGTAATAACTGCTCTCAAGGGAAAAACAATAATAAAAGACCAAGGTAAATATATTAGAAGGGATTCATTTAAAATAAAGTGACAAAGAAGGGCCTTTCTGAGAGGTAACAATTCTTGTACCCATTTGACAGTCAAAGAAACTGAATCTCGATAGGTAAGGTGACTTAGCCAAAGTCAGAGAGCCAGACAGTGGCAGTGGCAGGCTCTGAAATCAAGGCTTTCTGACCCAGGGGCCAGAGTTTTAGAACAAATCTTTTCAAACTTCAAATGGTAGTAATCATTGAGGATTATATTAAACCACAGTTTCTGATTCTTGGATGGTGCAGATACTGCTGGGCCCAGAACCCCACTCTGAGTACGAGGCCCTAACCCTCGTGTTAGTGGACATGGTTGGGTGGCTGCAGACAGAAGTCCTGGGCACTAAACCCTGGAAAGGTGGCTCTTGCCATCAGAAGTGGTGGGGCTCAGTCCCAGAGTTGCAGAGTGAGACCTCAAGGGCTGCAACTCCTCCGGGATTTCATGAATCTGCAAAAAACCTGGGGAAAGGAATGAAAAGATCACCCCAACAGTTCTGACCAAGAACTTGGAAGGGGGCTGACCTATAAGAGGAGGAGATTCGTCACCTCTACAGACCCAAAGGCCTACGTATATCATCACCTTGAGTGCTAAGGAATGTTTCTTTCTTATGTCCAACTACAACCTCCCTTATTGTTTCTTAAGCTCATTTTCTTTCGCAAATTTCTTTATGAAGAAAGAAGACAAGCAGTTAGCGTTTCCACATATTGAAGTTAGTCTCAAGCGATCTCTTATGTTTCTAAGTCCAAATCTAAATACCTCACTGCATTTTATTTTTGTCTCATAGGAGTATGGGAGTCATTTTATAAACTCTCTACAATATTTTTTTCTGATTCTTCTGCAGTTTTTATGAGCCAAATATGACATTATGAGATCTGACTAATTCATAGCAAAAATAACCACTTCCCAGCCCTCATAGAACATACTTTTTTTCCCCACAATGTATAAGCTTATGGTCAACTGTGAATGCCAGGTCTCTTTCTACTGTTTATGTATGTGTTGAGTCTCTGTTCTCTGTGTTTGTCTTTTTTGTTAATTACTGAAACTATGGTGATTAACACAGTAGCCAGCACATAGTAGATGATTAATAAATATCTGAAATAAATGTATAAAGAATCTTGAACTAGTTTTTGCTGAAGTATAACCTGCTTTTAAACTGTATTTCTGTGCTCAAATCATTAGGAACCTCCCTGAAGGGGGAAGTGACCTCACTTAGGGCAAAAACATGGGTGTAGAATTGCCGAGAGGCATCTAATAAATATTTTTCATGAGTGATGGTTGACCAAAGAGCAGAATCTATAATTTTTGGGATGATATAGAGAAAAGTAGAACTGGGAAAGACTGTTGGACTGGAAATCAATCAGCCAAGCTTCTAGCATTGGCCATATCCCAAATTAGCTGTGTGACCGTGAGAAATTCATTAGACTTCTCTGGGCCTAAGGTATCCTAGCCAAGACATGATGGGTAGAATGAGATGATCTCAAAGCTTCTCTTTAGCACTAACAATTTGTGGATCCATATGAACACTTGTATCAGGGTTTCGAAAATAGAAACCAGTTGCCAAAAGAGAAAGATTTGTTTAGAAATGCAAGCATCTGGCAGAGAGGATCCCTTGGACAAAAACAGCTTTTGCTTTCTCCTTTGGAGTTGTATTTCCTACCTTTTTGTTTATTGCAATGGTCTTTAATGAATGCAGTTTTCTCTGTGACCCCTTTCTGTTTGTCACGTCTAGATCTGTGGTGTTCTCACACCATTTGGCTCTGAGTCTGCCCGTGTTTGGTTGTGAAGTTCACGGTACTCCTAGTGGTGTGTTTGATCTGCCCTCGAAACTCCCATTGACTTTGTGTACTTACTCATTGCCTGATTTAATCTGCACAATTGTTCAACACAAAGATGGATAATGAAACATTCTATGGATTTCAGTCTCATTCTCCAAGATGTAAGGGGTTTCCTGGCAGCACGGTCTGCCTACATCCCTTGGAGCTTCCTGAGAACTCTCCCTTCATAACCTACAGATAAATTACTCTTCTTCCCCAGAAACAGATCCACTCTCTCTTTCCTTAGATGAAGAACATCTACTTCATTTGTACCTGGGCCCTGGTTGGAATATTTCAGGTAATTTCAGTTCCAGGAGGGCAACACTGCAATATCAGTTGGCCTCCATTTACCTCTGTTCCTTCCTGCCTGCCCTCCACTGAGAGGGTATTTTTGCCAGGAAATTTTGTTTTTGTTTGTTTCCAATCCAATACACAAGCTTCCCACAGGTACCTAATGTGCCATCTGCATTTTAGCAATCTTATCTCCTCATTCAGCCTGAATCAAGGACTTTTCTCTTAGCATCCGGAATTTGTAGGTGTGCTGCATGCATTGGCAGAACTAACCATGAGAGGAAACAAAACAGCATCTGTGAAATGGGATAATACAGGGACAGAGGCCAAGGAACTTTGGAGTAAGCAAACAAGAAAACTCCAGCTGTACTAAAGGGAAAGTAAATCAAAGCAATATGTATAGTACATTTTAGACCTACTATGTGCCTAGCAATGTGCTGGATGCTTTTAATAACCCAACTGCTCATCTCAATGACTCCATGTAGTATTAGTTTCAACTTAGACATAGAAAAAGTAAGGCTAGGGGAGAAAAAAAAAAACTTGCTTAAAGTCAAGCAACTAATAAGTGGATTCAAATCTAGGCTTTCTTTTTTTCAATTTGTGTAAATTTATGGGGTAGAACTGTAATTTTTTACATGCATAGATTGCATAGTGGTAAAGTCAAGACTTTTTAGGGTATCCATCACTCAAATCACATACATCATAACTATTAAGTGATCTCTCATCATCCATCCCACTTACATCCCCTCATCTTTCTGAATCTCTGTTGTCCATCATTCCACAGTCTATGGCCATGTGTACACATTATTTAGCTCTCATTTGTAAGTGGGAACATGCAGTAGTTGCTCTTCTGTGTCTGACTGGTTTCACCTAAGATAATGACCTTGAGTTCCATCCATGTTGCTGCAAAGGACATGATTTTAATTTTCCATGGCTGAATAGCATTCCATTGTGTGTATGTAACACATACTCTTCATCCAGTCTTTCACTGATGGGCACTTAGGTTGATTCCATATTTTTGCTATTGTCACTAGTGCTGTGATAAACTTATGGGCAAAGGTAACTTTTTTATATAATGATTTCTTTTCCTTTCAAACTGAGGCCTTCTTAACTTTAAAATTGATGTTCTTTTTCTTTTTTACCAAACTGCTATGAGGAGGAAGAGTAAATGAGAGGACAAGTGCAGGGGAGAAGAGGGAGATACAGGAACGGAAAGGATGTAGGGACATTCACAACTGCCTCAAGTGGCACTCAGAGTGTGTCATGAAAGCCAGTGATCTGTCATCAACACCAGAAACCATATACACATTACAATTTGGTTCCAGCACAATAGTCAATACATGTAACTCTCTTCTGAGTCTTTCATCATCAGGCTTCTTATTGGGGAATTCTCCAAGTGTGCACAAGTGTCCACATATCCACATGACCTACTTCCTAGTCCATGTTTGGGGTGAAGACCACCCATTCTTAGTTTCTAGCCTTGCCGACCCATGTATAGGCACTGTGACCTCTGACTGTAAACAAGCATGCTAAAAATGGATAGCCTATTATTACCTCTCATGGTTCTAAGGAATAACTAGGCTCAGCTGGACAGTTCTTGCTGAGGGTCTCATGTGGTCCACAGCCAGACAGTGGCCTATACTGAAGACATCTCCAAGGCTTCTTCATTTGGATGTGTGGTGGTTGGTTCTGTCATTTAATGGCTCACTCTTGGCCTCTCTATGTGACTGGAGCTTTCTCACAGCACAAGGCTGGGTTCCTAGAGAAGCAGCTTGAGAGACCCTCTGGAAGCTGGGTCCACTTTTAGGACCTGGCCTTGGATGTCTCATAGCATCACTTTGCCATACCCATAGTTCTCTCTAGATTCAAGGGGAGGGAACATAGACCTCATTTCTTGATGAAAGGAGTGTCACTGTCACATAGTAAGAGGAGTGTGTGCAATGGATCTTATCATGACCATCTTGGAAACTAGTTTGCTAGAATCCTCCCATTTCATTTCTCTCCCATATGTGACATATAGTCATCTTTTCTCCCAAGACCACCAATCTCATACCACTACAGCATCATCTCAAAGTCAGGATCTCATGCACTAAGTAAGATTTGCTGTGAGTGAGGCTCCTTGGATACCTCTCCTTTATTACAATTTTTTTTAATCTGAAGATGTATAAACTAAAGCGACAAGTTATACACCCCCTAAAGACATGCCTTTCTAAACATTCACTCTATATTGGGCCCTGAACCTGGCATTTAGATGAGTTACTTAATTCTCAACAGTCCTGAGAAGTAAGTCTTATCCTTAATTCCAGACATACCAAAGTAAGTACCCAAGATCTTGTAGCTACTGAGAGTCTTTGGCTCCCCCAATGAAGCTGGTTGAACACAGATTATGCAAGACAAATTATAAACACCTTACCATGCAGTTAACTTATATTCAGTAGTATTAATTTATATTCAGTAGTAATTCTGAAACTGTCCACAGATCACACGGAGTCCCTGAAATATTCTCAAGAAACCCAAGAGGTTTAAATTGTTTTCATAATAATATTAAGACTTTACATGCCCTTTTCACTTGACATTTGCACTAATTGTGCAAAAGCATGGCAGTTAAAAGGAACCAGACCTCCTCAAATAAATAGCTGAGCCAGGGACTGGAGCAAAGTAGATACAAAGATGAGCCAGCAACAACATATTAGGCCGGAAAGTGAGAAAGTGGTCAAGGAAAAAAAATAATGATTGAGGCACATCTCAGACATAAGAGACAGCTTGGAAGGCTCCTCCTGGCCAGATCTGGGACAATTTTAAGTTCAAAATAATTAAGTTCTGTGAAATATTATAAACAATCCAAAAACAGAAATTCATGAGCTTAGACCAATAAAACATAGATAAATAGATAACAGATCATAGAAGAAAAGCGTACTCTTGCTTATAGTAGAATGCTAAGGCTAACTGGCACATATGGAGGGGATGCTGAAACTGGAGAATCATCATTTTGCTATCTCCATAGTTGCAATCTTCAAAGATTGGATCAGACAAGAATCATCAATGGATGCTAAATCTAGAAGGAGATTTTTATGAGACGCTGAGTTTGCAGTCTTGAAGTGTCTCACCACACACTACTTATTATGGCAAAAGAGAAAAATAAAATAAATTAAAAATTAAAAGAGTAGAAAATTAAAGAGTGGAAAACTCAAACCACGCCTTGACTAATAATCACAATTAACATTACTAATGAAAGGCATATGGTGATCGTGTGCCTTCACATGTGGCTTCTGAGAAAGACACTCATGCAGTATTCTGGCATAGGATGCATAATCTGAACCTAATCACAATGCAACATGAGAAAAACACAAAATGGAGGATCGTCTATTTTTTTCTAAGTGGATACATGGAGGAAGGTGGCCTCTACTCTTAAAAAAGTGTCATAAAATTTTTAAAAACGTGGTGGAAATGTTTTAGATTAAAGGAGGCTAAAAAGACAAGAGAACTAAATGCAATACTACCTGATACTGGATCTTGTACCTGTAAATTATCACATTAGGTCAACAGACAAAACTGGAATACCGACAATAAAAATGTTATCAATGTAACTTTATGAAGCTGATGATTCTACTGTGGTTATTAAAGAGAGAATTCGTCCTCTTAGCAAACAGACATTGAAATATTTAAGGGTAAATGGCCATGATATATGTAACTTCATCTCAAATGATTCAGGGGAAAAAAAAGAGGTGGGGAAAGAGGGTAAATGATAAGGCAAAAGGAGAAAAATTTTAAACAGGTAAATCAAAATAAAGAGTATCTGGAAGTTTCTTGAATTATTTTTATTTTTGAAAATTTTTAAGTTAAATGTGTCTCCAAATAGAACATTTAAAATAACAAAAGTGATGGTGGAGCAAAACACTGGTGTTTTGCACAAATTGAGGCAGCGTCCTCAAATGGTGGTAGGTGTTATGGTGTGTTCTTCACCACCACATACTCACAAGTAAAAGGAAGGAAGGAAGGAAGGAAGGAGGGAAGGAAGGAAGGAAGGAAGATGGGAGAGAGGGAGGGAGGGAGTGTGGGAGGGAGGGAAAGGAAATAGGGAGGGAGGGAAAGGAAAAATCTGCTTTAATGTTTAAATGTTATTGATGAAACAATAAGAATTATTAATTTTATTGTGCCCTGAGTTCATGTTATTTTAATACTAGGAAGACTCAAATATTGGGAAATGGGAAGTATACATACAGCACTCCTGCTGTGGGCTGAAGTGTGATGTCTCAGAGAAAAGCAGGAAGGTGTGCACGTGCTTGAGGGCTGAGCTGCAGCAGCTGCTTTTGTCCATGGAATTCCATTTTGAGTTGAAAGGACAATGGCAGGCAAACTACGATTATTCAGACAAATGATGGTTATCAAGCAGATATCCTCTCAAATATGAAGGAAATGAGCCTGTCACTTCAAGGAAAACAACTGACAAGTCTTTTTGCTAATAATAAACTTTGAGGTTTCATGTGAAAATTAGAAAACTTCGTATCTGCCACTATGAGCTTGATAGCTTCCTAATATTTAAATATGTTTCTGATGAGACTGGTAGTGATATTAAGTACTATGATTTTGTATATTATAAATGAAATGGGTTGATATTTGGAAGATATGCATTACTCAGCGAACCAATATTTTCTGAATGACCAATGAATGATGACCCAAGATTGTACCTGTGAAAGCCCCATTTGAAGTGCAAAAAATACTAAGGGATTTTAATGTAACTGGGTATAAAAAGTTTATTAACAAGGTTTCACATTTTTAAGAAACTACTACTTATGGAGTTTTGGTATAGTACCAGAAAAGAATCTCCACAATTATCTGAAAGGCTATTAAAATACTCCTTCCCTTTTCTACCACACATCTGTGTGAGTCAAGCTTTTTTTCATATACTTTAACCAAAATAAAATATCACAGCAAGTAAATGCAAAAGCAGATCTGAGAATTTCTGTTTTCCATTAAGCCAGACATTAAGAGACTTGTAAAAACATAAAACAACTTCGCTCTTTCCACTAATGTTTTTTATTTTGGAAAATATACTGATTTTCATTATTAAAATGTCATTTACATTTGTATGAATGAGTATACTGTTGTTACTTGTAGATTAATTAATAAATATATTTAAAACTGCTAATTTTTAGTATTTAACATGGTATCTATAAAAGAAAAGCTCCTTGGGATCCTCAATAAATAAGAGTATAAGAAGATCCTGAGATCATTCTGTGTTCTTAATGGAAAGGGTAGTAAACCCAGGTGCCTGTGCTCCCATTACGGTAGCTGAATCTGTGCTGGGATGCTGCCTCTACAGGTGCTTGCATTAACCACACAGGACAGTCAAGGGCAGGCACATAACCTAACCTTGGCCAATTGGACTTCCTCTTCTGGCATTTTAGTTACTGAATGAAATGAAACTACAGTAGAAGATATAGTATATGTTCATTGGTTCTAGTTTTAGAGACCATATGGAGGTTCCTGGTTGCTCTCTGTTCCAAGCCTGGTTTCTTCAACCTTCCTTTCATTCTAGCAGGACAATACATTTCTCCATACTCATCCCCTACCTTACCTCCAGATTTTAGCCACTATAGAATTCTGTTGCTTGCTACCAAAAAATCTTAATAATACATTAATCTCTTGTTGTACCCTAGAAATGACTTCTCCTTGAATTTCCTTCATGCAGCAATTCTGCTCTGTACCTTGAGTATCTCATGTCCTGATTCTGAAAGCTTTTTTCTTCTGCCTGTGGGTGATGCCCAAGAGTTATAGTCTACTCAGTCTAGTCAATCCATTAATGGCTGGAATTCAGGCTTAAAACACTCACGTTGATGAGAAACATTGCTTCTAAGACAATTTCTGTTTCTCATGGATAAATTCCACTTTGTCTGGAGGAGACCAGGACATTTCCTGTTTAGTCAATGAAAGTCCATTTTGTTTGCTTGTTTTTAAGTAGGTGACAATATTTAAAGATCTAATAGGCCTGTAGAAATTGTTTGTGTTTTTATTTTTCATGATTATTGTTATACTATAAATGAAGAATCAAAGGGAACTCCTGGTGATAAAAATACCAGGTTTGGAATCAGAAAACCAGAATTGTATTTTCTGCTTATGTATATAGCTGTAACTTTTTAACTCACCTAAAGGTATGTCCTTGACCAAGGACTAGATGATCTCATCAGGCCATTCCAGTTTTAGAGTTATATAATTTAAAGTTCAGCAAAGCTTCACCAACTATCACTTCCTACTCTATCTCTCCCTAGACAAGAATTGACGCCTACGTTTCCCGAGCAATGCTGTTGGCAGGTAATAGCACAGGCTCTGAATGCAAGTAGACAGGTGCCCAAACCTGGGCTAAGTGACCTCACCTCTCAGAGTGTTGTTTTTCTCATCTGAAAAATGGGAATGATCACATTAAGGTATTATTCTGTGGATTAATGAGGTAATGTGGATAACACATTTAGCACAAAGCCTGTAATAGAACAAATGCTTGGTAAAAGCAAGCCACAGTGCTATTATAGCTATAGCTGAACACACTCTTCACAGATTATAGTCATCCCGCCACTAAATACATTTTTGCAGACAGCTTGCTATTTCTTCTTCTGTAATTCTAAATGTGTTTTACCTACAACTCAGTAGGAGTTAGGCTAAATTTATCACTTTGCATGGAATCAGCAAAAACAGTAATAGGGTATACTGTCAGTGAGTAATGGCATATATTTGTAAAGGATCAGTGTTTCCTGCAAAGGAGAGGAAGGATTCAGCAACCCATCTAGAAGAGCTCCTTTGCTGCTGAAATTGAATCTGTATGCTGCTCTTCAGCACATTACTTCACTGTGAGGTGACTCAAGAGATAAACCAACAGAGCACTGTGGGCAAATAGCTCACATTCAGAAGAAGCTGCCTCTCAGGACTTGTTTTTCTGGTCCCCTGCTATTTCCCTATTATGGCCTGCATTGTGTTCACCCAAAACCCACATGTTAAAGGTCTTTAGGACGATTCCCTAATACAATATGATGTCCCTCGGAGAAGAAATTTGGACACCGACATGCTTGAGCAGAGGGAAATTATGTAAAATCACAGAAAAAAGATGGCCATCAGAGGCCAAGGAGAGAAGCCTCAGAATAAACCAACCTTGATGACACTTGGATTTTGGACTTCTAACCTCCAGAGCTGTAAGAAAATAAATTTCTGTTGTTTAAGCCACCCAGTTTGTGGTTTCTTTTATGGCAGCTTGGGCAAATTCATATACTCTCCAAGGCCTAAAAAAGTGTCGGGCACACAGTAGGTTTTCAATAAATACTTGTTGGATAAATACAAGAAGAAATGGAGCAGATGGCAGCTGACACCCAGTTTTAATGAAAGCAAGTCTCAGATCACATCTAGTACACAATAGTCATCTATTGACAGGTGGCTGAAGACAGTCACACAAGCATGTCTGGAAGCTCAGAGGACTCTCAGTTCTCTGTCCTTTTTGAAACTCGGAAGATGCTTTAGACAAAAGGCCAGTGGGGCAAAGGCAAAAATATTCCAGCAGCAGAATTTGCCTAACATCCATTGGAGTCAGGACTAGCGCCATTTAGGAATCAAGAACAAAAAAAAAGAAGCAGCTTCTTCTCATCTCTGAAGCAGAAGATGCAAATTATACAGCTATGTCCCTGAGTCCTGGCTAACACAGAAATCTCTCGACCTGTTTAGAAGAATCCGTGGCCATTAGTGGAAATCTTAATACAACACCAAAGAGGTCATCTTCGATGATCCTCAAGCAGCACTGCTCAACTTATAAATTTCCACATTTTACAAATTTCTCTATTCCCTTTTATTTTTCTCTGAGGTTACTGTAGTGAAGCAGTCCGCTTAAGGTCTCAAATTAGTCAGTAGCTGTATCAATTAAGCTGATTTCAGAGACAAGTAATAGCAGTAACAATTCAAACAGCTGTAAACAATTAGGAAATGTACTGACTCACATAACTGCAAGTCCAGGAGTGGTACATAATTCAAGATTTTTTAATCTAGAAGCTCCATAGTGTGCTCCAGAGCTCAGACTCCCTCTGACTGACATTCACAGTTTTAGTATTGCCCTAAAAACAGCTCCTTTAATGGTCATAGAATGGAGGCTTTTTCTTTTACACTCAGTAAATGAGATGGTTTGACTGTGTCCCCACCTAAATCTCATCTTGAATTGTAGCTCCCATAATTCCCAGGTGTCATGGGAGGGACCCAGTGAGAAGTAATTGAATCATGGGGGTGGGTCTTTCTCATGCTGTTCTCGTGATAGTGAACAAGTCTCACGAGATCTGATGGTTTTATAAAGGGGAGTTCCCCCGCATAGGCTCTTTTTCCTGCTACCGTGCAAGGTGTGGCTTTTCTTTTCCTTCGCCCTCCACCGTGATTGTGAGGCCTCTCCAGCCATGTGAAACTGTGAGTCCATTAAACCTTTTTCTTTTATTAATTACCCAGTCTCAGGTATGTCTTTATCAGCAGTGTGAGAACAGACTAATACACTAGATAAAGAGGATAACTTAAAAAAGATGTCCCTGAAGGATGAGCAAAAACTTTCTCAGAATCCCCCAGCCAGATCCCTTCTCATTTGTCAGTCGTCCAGTTTGGATTCACATGTCCATCCATGAACCAGTCATTGCCAAAGCAGGGAGAAGATTCTCTTAATCAGGCACACTCCTGAACCACAAAAAATAAGGCTCCCTTAAGGAGAAGGCAAACTGTACGTGAGATAGGAAATCAGCGTTGTCCACCTTGGTGGTTCAACTGAAACACCAACCAGGTCCTTCCTGTCTACCACGTTATTTCTTATCTGAAAAATCTTTACAACTTACAAGTAATTGAGAAAATAGTCACATTGTTAAATAGCTGTTTTCCTTGCAAAAGGACAGTACGTTTTCCTTAAATGGTGAACTTCTTACCAGTAATTAAAAGAGGCTACAATATAGAAAGTTCTGGTTTTCCTATGCCTTTCAATAATAAGACATTAAGCCATGTCTTCCTGTATGAAAATCGTCCCTTCCCTCGTTCCAAATTTCAGTACATTAAATGTAATTGGGGCTACTCCAGGAAACTAAAAACCGCTGCTTTATTACAAACAGTATTTTGCTGCTCGTTAAAGTAGGTACATTACACTTAATCTCAGTAAGTTATAAGCAAGCATTCTCAGGAGGAAGTCATCTTCACTGCCAACCTGGTGCTTTCAGCTGTGGAGCATCTCCAGGGGCTAGGTGGAGTTGTGCCGGGGAAGCTGGAGCTCCTACCTACAGATGTCTTGGCACTGAAGGCTGCTTTATTTGAGCCTAGCCCTCCAGGCAATTGATCCTGATCCTTTGGCTCAGAGAATCATGATCGTTTTTTAGCGTTTGCAGCAGGAGAGCAATCGAGACAAATGAAGAAATTAGAACCATACTCAGGCTTCACCAAATCTTGCAGCAGAGCCCAAAAGAGCCCACTGGGAACGTTCCACAGGGACTCCCACAGTACTTAGGCACTGACTATATCAGGTTACACTAGAAAGTGTGGGCTTCCATAGGGCAGAGGAATGTGACCCTGGAAGAATGGGTGAAGCCTCCTCCAAAGATAAAGCGTGCTACAAGGGATCCCAAATCTAATCAAGAACCTAAATCCCAACTCCATCCTTAAAGCAGTTTCTCCCCCTCAATTCTTTTATTTTGTTAATGTTTTCACCATCTGTCAGTTATGCAAGCTTGAAGCCTCACAGTTACATCTGACTTCTCCTTTATCCCCCATTTCTGATCAGTTGTCAAGAACTGTTAGTTTCTATCTCCTTGACTCCTCTTCTTTCTGCCTCTTCCTCTCTATTTGCTGTCAGCCTAATTCAGACCCTCATTGACTCTTGTTGGCTTATTAACATGGCTTCATCACTGGCCTACCCATCTCCCACCCATCTGCTGTCCAATCACTCTATTGATTGCTGACTCTTGTTGGCTTATTAACATGGCTTCATCACTGGCCTACCCATCTCCCACCCCTCTGCTGTCCAATCACTCTATTGATTGCTGAATTGATTTTCATAAAGCACAGCGCCAATTCTGTCACTTCCCTGCTTACTGAAAAACTTAAAAGTCCACTTAGATTTCAAAATCTTTGGTGTTCTGATAGCCTTCTTCTAACTCTCTCCTGAATATTCTCATTCACACAAGGCTTCTCAAGATTCCCCAAATACACCCCCACATTTCCCTCTCTGATTCCTACCCGAGAATCACTCTGCACCTGGAATCCCTCAAATCCCCAGTTCCACCTACCATTTATCCTCTTAGATCCAGCTGTTAGGGGCTTGGAGTACATACCAGTTGTGATCTATCCATCTTCTGAAAATCCGGTATTACCTTTCTGCTGTTGCACTAACATATCTATTTTTCAAGTATAAACCATAGCTTTCCCACTGTATTCAACTCCTTTTATCCATGAATTACACAAATATTTATTGAGTGGGATATTATTGCCACTACAGGTACTAGAGACAACATAATGGATGTACAAAACAGACCAAAACCCTTGCTATCTTAGAGTTTACATTTTATTAGAGGACAAAGCAATAAGACTAAGAAGAAAAATCTATAATATATTAGGTAATGGTGAGTGTAAGCGAGGAAAGAAAAAGCGGAGAAAAAGGAAGTGTTAGCACAAGGGGTTAGACATTTTAGATGCAGTGGTCATAAAAGCACCCATTGAATAGATGACTTCAAGTGAAACTCTGAAAGAAGTGAGAGAGCCATCCATGCTGATATCTTGAGGTAAGAGTACTCAAGGCAAGGGAAACAGAAAATGTGAAGGCCTTGGAGCAGAAGCTTGCCTGGTACGCTCAAAGAACAGGAATGGGACCTGCGTAAAATGAACAAAGGATGAGTAACAGTGTCCCTGGATGTAAAGATTGTGATTAAAGACAATGATGGGCATGGAGTAGAATATCCCCAAAAGCAGACATTTATTGAAATATTGAACATTTTAAATGTATTTCTGCACTTCTATGTTGATATGGTTTGGATTCATGTTCCTGCCCAAATCTCATTTCAAATTGTAATCCCCAGTGTTGGACAAGAGGCCTGGTAGGAGGTAATTGGATCATGAAAGACTAACTTCCCCCTTGCTGTTCTTGTGATAGTGGGTGAGTTTTCATGAAATCTGGTTGTTTAAAAGTGTGTAGCCCCTGCCCCGTCTCTCTCTTAGGACTTTTGTGTTAATGCTGAAATGAGTTAAAACTTTGCGGAACAGTTGAGAAGGGATGATTGTAGTTTGTAAAACAATGTGAGAAGGACATGAGATCTGGGAGGATATGGGGCAAAATGATTTGGTTTGGATTTGTGCTCCTCCCCAAATCTCATGTCAAATTGTAATTCCCAGTGTTGGACGAGGGGCCCTGTTGGAGGTCATTGGATCATGGCGGTAGACTTCCCCTTTGCAGTTCTCAGGATAGTGACTGAGTTCTCATGAGAACTAGCTGTTTAAAAGTATGTAGCACCTCCCACTTCTCTCTCTTCCTCCTCCAGAAACGTAAGATGTTACTCTTAACCTTCTGCCATGATTGTAAGTTTCCTAAAGGCTCCCCAGCCATGCTTCCTATACAGCCTGAGAAACCGTTAGCCAATTAAACCTCTATTCTTTATGAATTAGCCAGTCTCAGGTAGTTCTTTATGACATTGCAAGAATGGATTAATACATAGTTACAAACAGAGTCATTTTTTTTCTCCTTAAGAATTATTTCTTCTTTTCATGCAGCCTTAATAGAAATTGACTTTCACAGTGTTTGAAAATGTCTTTATTTCATCTTCACTTGTGAAAGGTAATTTTTCAGGGTAAAGCATTCTATGTTGACATCATTTTGCTTTCAGAAATATAACCATTCTTTCCATTGTTTTTTGTCTTCTGTGTTTCCTGTTGAGAAATCAGCCAACTATCTAACTAAAACAAAGTTTATAGTTTGATCCTTGTTGACTTGGTTGTTTTTCAGATTTTCTTTTTCTTGGTTTTTGGCAGTCTTATTTGGAAGCATTTACATGTGCTTTTCTTTGTATTTGTTTTGCTTGGGATTCATATTGATTTCTGTATGTATGGTTGATACCATTAATCAATTTGGAGAAATTCTCCATGATTTTCTATTCATATATTATTTGTCCAATTTTCCTTTTTTTTCTTATAAAACTAAAATTCTATGTATGTTTGGGTTGTTTTTTTTTTTTGCCTCATAAATTGTGTTATGCTCTTTCCTTCCTTTCTTTCTTTCCTTTTCTTTCTCTTTCCTTCCTATTTTTTTAAAAATTTCTTTCTATGCTTAATCTGAATTTTTCTACTGTTTTAGATTTTCCAGTTTACTAATAATCTCTTCACCTATGCTTAATCTGTTACAGTTTCCATTTAAGTCTTTTTTCCCCTCTCTCTCTGTTTTATGTTTGTTAACTTCCCTAGTTTTTTTTCTTTTCTCTTTTTTTTTTTAAACTTTAAGTTCTGGGGTACATGTGCAGATCTTGCAGGATTGTTACATAGGTATACACATGCCATGGTGGTTTGCTGCCTCCATCCCCCCATCACCTACATTAGATATTTCTCCTAATGTTATCCCTCCCCAATCTCCCCACTCCCTGCTATCCCTCCCTTAGCCCCGAACCCCCAAACAGACCCCAGTGTGTGATGTTCCCTTCTCTGTGTCCATGTGTTGTCATTGTTCAACACCCTCTTCTGAGCGAGAACGTGGTGTTTGGTTTTCTGTTCTTGTGTCAGTTTGCTGAGAATGATAGTTTCCAGATTCATCCGTGTCCCTGCAAAGGACATGATGAACTCATCCTTTTTTATGGCTGCAAAGTATTCCATGGTGTATATATGCCACATTTTCTTTATCCATTCTATCTTTGATGGGCATTTGGATTGGTTCCAAGTCTTTGCTATTGTAAATGGTGCCGCAATGAACATACGTGTGCATGTGTCTTTATAATAGATCAATTTATAATCTTTTGGATATATACCCAGTAATGGAATTGCTGGGTCAAATGGTATTTCTATTTATAGATCCTTGAGGAATCGCCACACTGTCTTCCACAATGGTTGAACTAAGTTGCACTCCCACCAACTGTGTAAAAGCCTTCCTATTTCTCCACATCCTCTCCAGCATCTGTCTCCAGATTTTTTATATGTA